>JAGSMT010001428.1:0-14094 GCA_029286875.1 Lamproptera curius
AAAAGGCATATATGTACAAAACATATTTCGCACAAAAGAATTTAGAAAGGCCCACGCATAAACATCAGAAGCGGCATTGGAAATAAAACGACGAAGTATTTAACTTATTGGTTTGTAAATATATTTCGTTCAGACTTGAAAGGGGTTCGACACACAATTGCTTTTTTAGATTAATAGTAGTACTGCATCAAACGTTGGTATGGAATCAGAATACCTATAAAGATGTTTGAAGCTCACTAAACCGTCTTGTAGCGTGTTACATCTTTGTTCTCTTTAATCACTGTATCCAAAATAAGCATATACAACACAAAACGGCAGACAAAGATGACAACTTTTGATACGCCTATCCGACGCATGGATCAACACTGCCTCCGTAGCCTATTGGCATAGGCGTGTGCTTTCGAAACCGAAGGTCGTGGGTTCGAATCCTGGGGAGACTCAACAAATTTTCATTGTTATTTCCTAGTTGGTTAGGGAAATTTGGGCCGATCACCCAATTGTCTAAAAAGTTTTGGTTTCCCTTTTGTTTTGCAAATAAATTATGTACATGAATATAAAAAAATATATTAATATTTGTTTCTTATTATAGTGAATGGCATTCAATAAAAATAGAGAAGCAGTTTACTATAGTATTATTACATAATGTTACTATATAATGTTATATTAATGATTGCATGAGGAGTCAATAGTATCAGAGTATTAGTGATACTGTAGCGATCTTTCAGAAAAACTTATCCGTGAAAGCAGAGACACGTATCGTCATCTGTACTTACGAAATGTGTAAATCAGACCTCTATTTCTGGGAGCTTATTAGGTTGCTTGTATATGCAAATCTCCCAGTTATGTATTTTCTATGAAATTAAATTGTAACCATTAAGGTGTTTCCTAAGAACAATTATGACAAGGAGTAAGTAAAGCGCAAAACAGTGTGCGGTCCACGGCACTGCGTAATTGCTTCGTGATTTTTCGCAGAAATCTTGTTTCTAATATCCCGACATTTTATGATTTAATTCCAACTCAACCGTATTTATCGTTAAATTTAAAAATAAAATATCTGTCCGAGCAATTTATTGAGTTGAAAATGTAATAAATTAATGTAATATATCCTCTGAAATAAATATATAGAGGCAAATGTTTCGATTGAATCAATACAATATGACAATAACAGAGTGTGAAAATTAGTACAAATCCTTTTCTTTTCGGACGTGGTTTGTATTGAAGCCTATAAAAGGTTTAAAAACAATTATACACCTAAGAATACAAAGTAACAAATTAGCAGTCCTTGCAGGGCGAGTTGTTTCAAAATTTTTAAATTTGTTTTCCCGGGATAAAATGATCTATGTTACTCGAGGCGAATGAAGTATTATAATAAAGCATAGCCAAAGATTTTGAGAGCAACGAGAAGGATGAGAATACAAATAGGTTTGTTTCGTCTATGGCTAGCGAAATAATGTATGCATCAAAATAATGAAACTTTGTTTGATAAAAATTATTTATTAAATTTATTTATGACTTTTTAATCTTCACTAAGTTTTATTTATTCAAATAATTAACAACATATAGCATATATGTTGCTAATTATATTAAAATAAAACAGTAATATTATTATATTCAATACTATATATTGAAATGAATTCTCATTGTATTAGCTTCTTTTAGTGTTTTTAAATACTTTAAATGCTGTGTATTTAATGTATGTATTATATTTTTCTGTAAACTTAAATTCTGCTTAAAATGTTCAAATTTGGCAATTGTATTAATATACGGTCTTTGTGCACTTTGTATTCCACTCCAATGCATTGTTCCAATTACTGTCAAACAATATTCTATTGAACAGTGCATTTGTGGACTGGAACATTTGCTATTTCACCCAATGAAACAACGGTCGCACAATACAGCAATTGTTTCGCTTTTAATAACCTGTGTAATGAATTTTCATTCTAAGTTTGATAGTATCGTGGTTAGTACAATTTGTATCTTTAATTTCTATAATTAAATATATAGGTACATTTAATTTTATTAATAAAGGACACGTAACATGAAAACAAATCATTGTGAGCAGACTTTGTTTTGTCCTAAAATCACATAAATCTAGACGAATAAAGACGGAATAACGGCACGAACAAAATGTTCACTGGCAATTGACGGAAAAAACTTTACTATGAACGTTTCCTGTTGACGTAAAATGTTTCAAATAGGCCGGACTCTTTTCACACAGCGTTATTATTAAAGAAAATCCTTTAAGTTCATATTCGATTACGTTTTTTAGAATTGGGCACCTAAAATATCGTGAAATATCGATCATTCACTGCGTACGTCGAAACACAGGTTTAAAATTGAAAGGTACGTAAAACAATTGCTTTTTTATACCACAGCCATCACGGAGGACTTAAAATTGATGTTATCATTGTAACCCATGCCACAGAAGCAGAGTCATAAATCTAGCGTACTTATTGACAAAGTGTTACTGAGATCTAAATCGCAGACGAAAACCCGCTAAAATTTACTTTGTTCAAGCGCCTGCTGCAATGTTATATATAGTTGCTAATTTCCTTTTTGTTCGCGCGCATTTCTATGTCGCCTAACACAGCTGCAAATTGGTTACGCAATAATCTTCCTTCCCTCTCTTATTATAACGCTCCTTTCATGCATGCCCTTAAAAAATATTGCCACCAATAGAGGATACATAAAATAATATTAATATGATTATTTTGTGGCTTAAGTTTTTTTGTTAATATTATATATAGCGGACAAAAGAAATTAATAAGCATTTTGTTAATCAAATATTTTAGCTTTAACAGGATCACCGTATCATGGAGTTATCCAAAAACCTCAAGATCTTTTGATTTCATAATAAAATTAACGGTTCTATTTAGGTAAGTAAGTAGGGTAAGTATTTTAATTTAGATTTCTTTTTTGGCTCTTTTTGACCCATGTTCTTGATTACTTTTTAGAAAACAAATGAATTTTTCGTACACGCATAATATATAAGACGGAACTGTTAGAATTCCTGTCTTACCAGAAATGTCTCGCAAGGACTCTCGGGGACCCAGGTTATAGATTACCGGACAGGCTGTTTTTGCGTTTTAAAAAAAAAATCAAAGCTAACATATTGTCAACGCTAGCACCTAACGGATCTTATCAATATAGTACTTTTGTTTTAAATTTGAGTAAACCATTAATGTAATAAAGTGCCATTTTTGTAATTTAATATCTGTTATTTAAAAAATATGTATCATGTGTACGTAAAACATATATTTTGTAGGCAGACGTAGACTTATACGGTAGCCAAGACCCAATTTCGTTTAGTTTAGTATCAAAAAAATTATTTTTGATATTAATCTTATTCAATTAATGTTTCATTATACTTCAGAGATTTATTATACCAACGGTTATACTACGTCGATACAAATCTATGAGGACATCATTGAATTGACATCGATTAATGCACGATTAGTGGTCGGATGGCGGCCGTAGTCCATGTCACTGTTATATTGGATTTATTATCGGGAAGCTTATGATTTATTAAATTTTCCAATAAATATAGCTTTTCTCTGATTAATCATGCGTTTTTAAAATATTTTTAACCGAGTTTACTTTTACTGATTCATTATTTTTCAAAACAAAATCTGGAATCATCGTCGTTTGTCGTCGTCGTTTCAGCTTGTCAGAGCCCACTGCTTAGTGTAGACCCCTTCCATAAGTCGTTAAGAGGAAACATTATGTGCCACCAGCATCGACCAATCTCCAACGCTTCTTCACAGATCGTCACTTCATCTTATGACGGGTCGTCCAACATTGCGATGGCCAGGACGAGCCTGTATAATTCTTTCCCAATGGTCATCTGTTCTTCGACCGTCTGCGGCCGTAAATGTGCCGCCCTTCCTTTCCCTCGCAACCAAGGTGGTGTCGCGGGGGAAGAGGAATGTCGGTATACCGTAGGCCGCTCTCCCTATCCTTCGCGACTCGGCGGGGCCCGCACTGCTGATGCGGTGTGGAGAGGCCGTGGGAGGACGGGATATTCGGCATGGTATCGCCGATCTCTCCTCCTTCTACGGCCGAAATGGAGCTATCGGCGGAGCTTAACATCGGAGCAGCCGCTGGGGGCTAGGAGTTTGGTCCCTGCGTGGGAACTCCTGGCTCCCATGGCCCCTGAGTAATAGACTCGGGGAGTCTGTTACCTAACTACAGGGGCCGAGATGAAGGGCGCGTTAGTTCCGACGCGCCCAGAGAGAGGCCGATGGCCGTAGGGCCGAGATGGGGCTGTTTCGGCGACCAGCGCTGGTGGGGCTGCAGATGAGTGGAAGCACGTTCCTGTGACCCCACTCTTAAGGCGTCAGGAAGGATCAACGTGGTGGTTTTAGTCGGTGCGAGTTCGACATAACTCGTCTTTTCCCCCGCGAGGACGGGTATGCGTAGGCATTTCCCTACGGTAAAAAAAAAAGGTAAATATACTTGTCGACAACTTCAAGCCCAACACTCCCAACAACTACATGACATGACAATTTCGAAAGACGTCCCAATTTTCTTTTTAGCGATTTACGTAAACAATTGAGTAGTCAATTTGCATTTAAAATGTTTAAACTTTTTTTTCCTGAAATCAAAGTCTCTCTTAAATTTATATTAAGTTAATTTTAGGAACACAAATTATATTATCTTCATTCTAAAATATTGTATAATATACCTATTATGATACATCATATTTAACATTGCAAAACTTAATTGTACGACGTGTGACCATTTGAGTTTATGATAACTACTGCTTTAATAAAAACGTGACCATCAAGATGAAAAATTCCGTAAGCGTAATTAAGATATCCGGGTTGCTCTAAAGTTGGTCCCTCGTATTTAATTATAGTGCCGAGATTAATAAAGATTGCATTTTAAAATGCCGGCAAACTAACTTATTTTGATCGAAAAACATTCTTCTGTACCTACGTTTTATTGGACAAATTTAATTTGTCTATCAATCATAATTGACAATTAACACAAGTGATTTTTAATTTAAGCTCGTTATGATACAAGCAAGAAGAAAACACTAAATCTTTACACTTGAAACCGATAAGAAATATTGTATTTCTGTATACTCTTAAATGCGCAACAGAGAGCAAGTGATTAGATTATATACACTTTTGTAGGTTGTGAAATTGAAGTAACCTTAACCTAAACGAAGCACCTGAGGAAATGGATGCTGTGAAAATATTTACAAAACAAGTCTACAAACTATGGGAATATTTTTGCTTATATGATAATAAACAGTGCATAAAGTGAGGCATATTTGCATAAAAATAATACTTATTTGCAAAATATTTCTCCTGAAGGCCTACACAGTTACATCAAAAGCGGTATTGGCAATAAGAGTTTAACTTATGGGTTTGCAAATAGATTTCGTAGACTTGAAAGCGATTTGACATATGGGTGCTTTTTAAGTACTGTATCATTCGTTGGTATGGAAGGTAAAAATATAAAAACTAAAAGTAATTTATAGATTATTAAATAAAATTACTTTACGGATTTTATCGCGTTTATTTTACATTTTTAAATTCCGACGTTTCGAACACTTTCCAGCGGCCGTGGTCACGGGGTAGACTGGGATGTCATACGTCTTGTTCAGTCTACCGCGATAAAATCCGTAAAGTCATTTTATTTAATAATGTATAATATTCGCGTAAACAATAGAAATAATTATGAAATTTGTAGATGTTTGAAGCACACTTACTCGGTTGTAGCGCGTTTAATTTTTTTGCCTTTGGCTAGCTTTATGCCTTTACAAGGGTGTGTTAAAGCATTAATTCATTGATTTTTATCTAATAAGTACAAAAATACATTTGTTACAAGTCGTATTTTTGTGCGATTAGTTAAAAACGTATTTTTAGGGGCAGATTATAATAATATTTTTTGTTTTCTCAAATAGCGATGACTTTATTGAATTAAAAGACTTTTTACGGATTTAATCGCGTTTAATTTACATATATAGATTCGGCGACTGATAATTACGACGAACAGTACAATAAATTATTTCAAAATATTCGTTGGTGTGACCAACTAACATTGTATGAACATACATTATAACTTTCGTGCAAACCCGCAGACTAGTTTTGGTTAGATACTGCGGGAAGGTAAAGTTAAAATAAGGTCGAGTTGAAAAAACTACAATGAGATATAAATATTATTTATAATAAAAATAACAAAACTCAAAGTAACTTTTTGTCATAACTTTTAATAACTTTTTGTCATAAATTTTCTCGGAATCGCGTAAGTAATAATATTGAAATAATATTACTTACGCGATTCCGAAATGAAACACTTTATACCTTTGTAATATTTTTTGTTT
Organism: Lamproptera curius; assembly: GCA_029286875.1. NCBI lineage: Eukaryota > Metazoa > Arthropoda > Insecta > Lepidoptera > Papilionidae > Lamproptera > Lamproptera curius. The sequence continues at coordinate 6,335 of JAGSMT010001428.1, forward strand.
GTTTATAAGATTTTTTAACAAATGCTTGTTTTTTTAAGGTGGTAGGTGCCACCGCGGTACCTATTTCTGCCGCAAAGCAGCAGCATAGCACTTGTGTCTTCCGGTTTGAAGGACACCGAAGCCAGCGTAATAACCGAATAAACGAGACGTAATATCCCAAGGCGCTAAGCGGATTTTTGGCGTCTTAAAGTTAACGTTCATTACACGTAAAGCACGTTTGGTGGTGTAAAGTACTTTATATTACGATTTGTGATATTCACTTCCTATTCATTGCTATGATAATGCCACGGTTGATAATCCATGACGAGACGACCAGGGAAAGATTAAACGCTGGACCGACCGATCGATCGACACCGTCAACGTCTGTGATCTCAGTATAAATTTGACAGATTTGTTTTTTATTGACAGTCAATTCGATTTTAATTACTTTTTAACAAGAAGCGATTAAGCTTTCTGCGGCCAATCAATTTGGAAGAAAATTTGGATCTGTAAATGACTTCCTGTTTGTTAGAATTTATTAATTTGCGTTGCAAAATTATTTTTACCAAATATTTTTAATGTTATTTTATTTAAAATTTATAACAAAACAACTCCTTGTCTCCTTGTACTACCTTTTATAGTAATTTCTTTTATTAGAAAAATTAAATCATCTAAAAAATAATTACTGGTTATAATAAATCCTTTAAAACTGTAAGGGGTAGTCTTAAATGTGTTATTTAAGTTAATTAATCGCTTTTGTCCAGTGTTAATTTAATTTTAATTTAGCGGAGCGCGGGAAAGAGGTACCCAAATTATGATACCCGTCTTTACGGTTATGAATTTCGTGCCTATTCAATCTACTTGACACTTGATTAATTAACACGTAGGTGTCACTTGGCTCTAAGTAAACAACGTTTTCTATTTTATTTCTTAATATGGCCATAGAATAGCATTTATGAATATATTGTGAGATGTAACAATATTGAACAAATATGAAACCCTTGCAAGTGTTGTTAGTAACGTTACAATGTGTTATAATTTGTTGTTGCGACTGGAGATTATATAATACAAAGGGATTTTGATTTTAAGAACGAACGTAACATCTGCGTACCTCGTTTTTATGTAATGGGAAAGCCAAAAAGGTTATAAAATTCTTTCAACAGAAGACTTGCTGAATTATGCCTATGATAAAAATAAATCCATGACCTATTTAATTTTTTGCATTAGAAATGAGTTCCAGTAGATGGCGAAATGTTTTTAAAAAATATTTGATGGCAGGACGCAACAGTTAATGGAAAAAAATAATACAATTAAAACTCAAACTTATGTACGTAGTAACAAAATCTATTGACATCCCTCGCGCTTTGTGCGAATACTTCTTGTGATATTAAGAAAGTGGTTTTTGTCTTTTTGGCACACGTAATAGACTACAAGCCCATGGGTAAAAAATACCTGTGAGATGACCCAACGTGAATACCGGTTAGAAGACTGATATATAGAATAGTTATCGTAAAATAGTTATGCAGTAAAGGAAACATCAATATTATGAGTAATAATATTCTACATCCGCAGTGTTTTCACAAATGGAAATCCGATGACGTTTGGTTTGACACTAATACGGTGGGCTCACGTGATGCGACGTCATGCGGTATAGTTATGCGGGTAAGGAAATAGAAAGTAAAGGAAATAAAAAAATACGGGTAAAAAAATACAATATAATTTTATTCCGTAACACACAATAATGACAAAGAAAAAGCAGAAAAGAATTTAGTTGGTGACATAAAACCGCTCTCTAAGGTTCAACTCAATGCGAAATTGCTTTTTTCATGATTTAGTCAAAACGTATTGCTTTTGCGAAAAGCTATCATTAATACAACAAGGCTGTTCCTTCGCCATGAGCACTACTACCAAGTAATGGATCATATGGCCAACACTACTAGACCCTGGAAGCAGTAAAGAAAATTCTTGTGGATGAATACAGTTATATTAAGTGAATGCTGTTGTATCATCGTATCGTTTCACGACTAAGTAAAATTTTGTTCTTTTTTTTTAGGAGCTACGGTATGGAAATTGTACCGCTAATACTTATAATAATCAATCTGGATTGTGTATACAATACATAGATAGATAGGATACGACAGGATAGCTATACTTTAGCCCTTCCAAACCTTTTACACTTATTATCATTCGCCCTGCAAAATTTCGTCGGGTAAAATAAGGAATACAGTGAACAAGTCAAACACGAGACTGTTGTTTGATGAAATTTTAATTCTGATTGCGTGGTACGTGCGATGAATATGAGGTTAACCGAATTATAGCACGTTATACAAGGGCAATAAATTTCGCACACACCGTTGACAAAAAAGACTTAGCACCTTGTTAACTGCTTTGTTTTCGAATAAAAGGAATTTCTTTATGGATTTCATCGCGTTCATTTTATATTTAAATTTACGACGTTTTAAACACTTTCCAGCAGTCGGGAATTTAAAAATGTTAAATAAACGCGATAAAATCCGTAAAAAGTCCTTTTAATAAACAATGTGTAGTATTCGCAAATAATAAATTACACTTTCGCTATAACTAAACGTAGCTCTAAGTAAAGCTACGTATAGTAAATACGAAGTTTACAAGTACGTAACATTATTTTTTTGTTTTTCAAAAAAGTTTATTATACTAATATGTATTTTACAGTGTTCCATTTGAGGTGTTACCACGGTGCTACGGTGCCTATTTTTGCCGCAAAACTATAAAAATACTACCGCGTTCCGGTTTGAATTGCACCGTAGCCAGCGTCTTTACTGAGTAAACGAGACGTAACATCCTAAGTCTCAAGTAGGCTGCGCATTGGTTATACTTTGTTAGTGGCGATGACAATGGGCGTCGGTGACCACTTTGCATCAGGTGGCCGATTGCTGGTCTTCCTACGTATACGAAAAAATTATAATAATTGTCACTTTACTGTTCTCATTTTCTTTTGTAGCCAAATTAGGCTCGAATTGATAGTATATGGTTATTATCAATGTTCACCTGGTCGATTATAATTACAGCGGCCAATTTGTATTAGATCAGCCAACTGCACTGGAGATATTATAGTGCACAAATGTACGCACGCACACAGGTATTCTCCATATTCCCTTATACTCACATCTCGATGGGCGGAAAATCGACATGATCGGAGCATGGCACAAATATCATTTATAACAGTATTCATACGTTTAAACTATTCCACAAAGATTCAGATAAAATATTAAGTTCATAAATTGTAACGCCTAAATTTTTATGGCAAAAAGCGAGCTTTAGTGAGAGGCAAGCAGAAAATACGACTTTAAGCTCTCTTTTAGTAAATAAATTTGAATTCTAACAGATGCAAATAAGGAAACTGGAGTTGTGACTCTATCGAATGCAACATGAAACATGCATTGGATTATGTTACATCCAATATTCATGTACCAAAGCGGATCACACATAGAGATAAAATTTATTCTCATAATAAAACTAATAATAACTTTGTATTATCTGTCCTAAAATTACATTTTTCGTTATTATTTGTATTTCTATTTAAAAAAATAACTGAAGAAGAGCACGATGTTTCATTTATGGTGCTAGTTTCTTACTGTCCCCAAGGAAAAAACAGCATCACACGCCACACATCCAATCACTTTTTTAGATTTACTTGTATTGAACTTTACTTGTATCGAAATTATTCTGGTAATTATTTTTTTTACATGAATGAGACTGAGTTAGACAGATAGTATGAAACTGTTCTAGTTTTGATTACATTTTATAGTTATGTTGTCTAAAATCTACATTTATGGACAATGACGGAGGAAAACTAGTTCTCCATAATTTTTTTAATAAGTATTGTACGTACAACAATGTGTGAGCATTTGTGTGGAAAACTAAAATCCGTAGTCAATTCAAATACTATTTCGTTTATTGTTTTTAAATTATTTTCTTTTTGTTGAATCCATTCATGTATGACCGCTTCAACCGTACTGAAGTATGTCGTAACTTCAAAATGAGATATGTATAATCTATGAACGCGATTGTTTCTGTGGTTTTTAAATTAGGAGAAAAATCCAATAAAGATTTGAATCTCCAAGTCCTTACTGGTAGCCTCCTTGTTGGATCCTAGTCATTACCCCGTGTCGTTTAAGCGAAGTAATGAGCTCTTTACTCGCATAACAATTCTCAGAATGATTTATTCGCCGCTCCAAAAATAAGTTTTTTGAAATATTATTGAATAATATGATTCTGACATTTAATATTATTATAATATCTGTTAAAATCCTTAAATATTTGAATCTTTGATTGGTCACTATGCTGGTCATGCAATTTAAACAATGCAAACAAAGCGTTCTCACTGTAAAGCTATGTACTTGGAGTCACATAAATACAGTTTCGCTACAAACGTAGTGCACAAAGAGCGTTTTCATCATGCGCTGTCTTCACAAAGTCTCATATTTAGATATTGGTTTTCACGCTCTGTTCGGTAAATGGGACTTGGGAGCACTAAATGTTAGGTCAAGATTTAACACTCCCAGGAATACATCTTTTGTTTTACAAATTATTTAAAATAGGGTATTAACAACAAGGGCTTGGTCCTTTGCATTGTTTTATGCGTTGTTATACTAAGTTATAAGTGCGAAGATTAACTTTATCGTTAGGAACAAATATAACAGAAATTTAAATATTTGCAATGCCTATATTATAAAAACTCTGCAGAAATAAGGCATATTTGTATAAAAGTAATCGTTATTTGCAATATATTTCGCACAATACAGTTTCGAGAAGGCAGCCTACGCAATAACATCAAAAGCGGCATTGGCAATGAAACGACCAAGGGTTTATCTTTTGGTTTGCAAATAGACTTGAAAGAGGTTTTGCATATGATTATTTTTAAAGTACTGAAGCAAACGATGGTACGGAAACTAAATATATAAAAACTATACGTAATTTAAACAGGTTTGAAGCGTACTAACCATGTCGTAGCGTGTTTTAATTCTGTTTCCTTGAATTCCTTTTTCTAAAAATTACTAGCGGTGTAACCGTGTTGTAAAGAATTACTAGCGGATTTTGACGTCTTAAGGTCAAGGGTGATTAGAGCCGTTCGGCACTCAATCCGCACCACCTCTAAAACAATCATTCCTAGTCTAACATAACAAATCGTTTAAAACTGTAAGGGGGTATTTGAATGTGTTATTTGAGTTAATTTAATTTTAATTTAGCGGAGTGCGTGTTATAGGTACCCAAATAATAATACCCGCTATTAAGATGATAAATTTCAAACATTCGTTCTCAACTTGACACTTTATGAACTAACACGTAGGTCAAATGGCTCTAAGCAAATAATATTTAATTTTTTTTCTTATTAGTGCCGTAGATTAGCAGTTATGTATATATTTTAAGGCTTAACAATATTAAACAAATATAAAACGCTTGAAAGTTAAAACAATGTGGTGACTTGAGATTATATAAAACAAAAGGGATTTCAATTTTGGGAACGAATGGGACATCTACGTTCCTCATTTTTATGATATGGGAGAGGCGAAAAGCTTATAAAAATCCTTTCAACAGAAGGCTTGCTGAATTATGCCTATAATAAAATAAATCCATGACCACTTTTGTTTTCAATTTCGTTTCGCATTAGGAAAGAGTTATAGATGCTAAAGTGATTTTAAAAATATTTTATGTCAGAACGCAACACTTAATGGAACAAATAATAAATAATACAATTAAAAGTCAAACTTACGTACATCGTAACAAATGCTATTTACTTCCCTTGCAAGAGTAAACCAATATTAAGAGTAAATCAATATTTGTCGCTTTGTGCCATTACTTTTTGTTATATTAATGCGCAAGTGATTTTGCATTTTTGACAAACGTAATAGACTGCAAGATTGATAAAAATACCCGTGATACGAACTAACGTCAATATAATAATAAGAGCGGTACATATTCAGCCAGTAGGTGAAATAAATGGAATATCTCAGTATAAAATATCTGCATTCAGTTTCTAGTAAAAAATTGTAATGTATTTAAGACCATATTGATAGAATTATACAAGCTACTTTTAGAAATAGCTTTTTTAGAAAAAGCTTCAAAGAAATTGCCAAAAAGTAAAAATGATGACAACAACTTAACATCTCTTATACTTAAAAACATTAAAATGGCTCACGTGACCCCGACAACAGCCACCAGATACGGACGAGTCAACGGGTAACACCGACTTAATCCACTCGGCACACTAACACTTTCACAGATGCACATTACCACTTAATCGACAGTTATCACACACGAGGAGAGTTCCATTCCGATTAGCGGCTTACAAGCATCTCTCCTTACTATATTTTAGACCCGTAAGGACTACGATGAGCGGCTGATCAAACCGAGGCTCAGACCACCTGGGCAGCCTTGATCAAGCTGGTAATATTAACAGCCCCGAGCCAAAGTCTCCCTTCAAGAGGCCCTTGGAGCCCCGTTTTATACACTATCTCAGACAGACATAATGACAATATCGAGACATCTTTTCTCTAAGTACCCGCATTAGAAATAGCATTGTGTCTCTAGTAATAATCATATCTCTATTGAAGTACAAATAATTGAAATCATTATAAGCATTATATTAAACGTTTGCATGGATATATGGTAAAGAACGCAACAAACTTGTATCGATATCGTTTTAATACCGTGAAGAGCATAAGAAAGAGAACATTAATTAATTTGAGAGACGCATCGCGCGCATACAACATAATTGTACAAATAGGCCAAATTTGTAGCTCCTAAATTGTTTTATTTCTATTCCGCAACTGACAGTGAAGATTTCCGTTTACTTATTTATTTCTTACGCGAAACTCTAAAAAACATTTGTATGAAGGTAGAATGACCAACAATATGTTTCTAAAATTGAGAACAATAACTGCATTGTTTAGGCAATGAAGCAGCGGATTACTATGCCAAGCAAGCCGTTTACATTAGCGATAACAGTTACTCTTGTGTCCCACCATAAGACATACACCATAGCCCACGTTCGCTTGCTGGAATCGTGGACTAGTTGTTGGAAAAAATCTAATAGAGTCAAGGGCAAGTTTTATGCCAGTATCCAACCCGTCAAAACCTTGGTTCTTTAAATTCAAACACTTTTCTAAATTAATTACATCCATTGAATTCGACTAAAACATGGGAGCACACATGTACTACACATGTGCTCCCAGTGTTTAAGCTAAACTGTATACTTGGCCGTTCTATGTGCAAGTGTGGCTTAGCAGAGGGTATTCTGGAACATTTATTTTTTCATGTAGTAATCGTACAGTTCCCCTATATGTCATCCTCTCTTCTTCCTTTCCCAGACCTGTCAATATTCATTGTCTTTTAACCTTTACCAATCCAGATGTTATAAAATTTTATCAAATTCATCAGGGTCAATAATATAAAAATTTAAAAACTCTGTACTTGTCTCTTATACCTAATTTTTGTTAATATTATTGTTTTTCCGTCCCTAATAATATAAGTGTCCTATTTATTGTATAAAGTTATTAATTAATTAACATTTTGTCTTATGTTCCAGTATCGGTGTCCAGGTATCTCAACCAATTGAGTGCTATTGAGTCACTACTGTACAATTGTCAATAATACCGAACAATTTTGAATAATTCTGCTTTTGTTTTACCCAGCCTTGACATTGGCAGAATCACCAAGTTATCCTTGGTGAGCCATTATATTTAAAAGAAGAAGGAGAAGAACTGCATTGTAATATTGAAACGAATATTTTTGGCAGATTT
>JAGSMT010001429.1:0-12056 GCA_029286875.1 Lamproptera curius
GTAGAGCGAAAATTCATTGGGTATTTTGATTGCTTTATATACTTAATTGCTTATTTTGTGTAATATTAAAATGTCATGTTTCTTATAAGTTGAAACTTGTGATTGTGGCCAACAAAATGAAAGGCAGCTAAACGCCTTAATGTCCCATAGTTGGTTTAAAATAGTTTTGGTCTTTTCCTCATTTTATAATATATCACTCCAGTTCATCAGCACAATCTTATATCAGGTATATATAAATCAAATAACGCCTGTCTTATCTTCTGTCTATTGTGTATTATGTTATCTCAAACTAACATCACTTATAAAATACTTATGAACAATTCAAGGGCATGTCAGACTTTCTTTAAAAATCATTTTACGTATTTTCGTAGAACTGTTATAGTTCAAAATTAAAATATTGTATTTGTAAAGTGTATAATACAACAACACTTTTCGTCGGGTATTCAAAGGTCGTGCACAAACGGAAGGCCACTAAGTGCAAAGCTTTCTTTATGAGAAAGCAATTTCGAAGAAGAATTTTCAAGTCAAACATTTTCGGTCGCGGTTACCGAAGATTTGACACTTTATTCATAACGTTTTTGCACATGTTTTTTATTCAGTATAAGGCTGTGTTAGTAAAACTGGAATAAAATTAGCTGCTTTTTAGACACAAAATTAAACAAATTGTATAAACTACTAGTGTATTCAACTTTTATCTTGTAAATCTGTTTTTTAAGTTATAAAAACCTACATAACTGTATTACGCTAACTTAAACAGCTTAAGATTGTTTTACAGTTTTGAATATTGAAGCTATTTTTTTATTTTAAAAACAAGAAAACAGAAAATGTTAGGCTTTAAAAGTAAATAAACATTTTCCCGAGAGTATACAGAAATTCCATAAGTAATTTACTTATGTAAAATATATTATATTATCCTAATTTTCTTATGAAATGGTCATCCTATCAAAATGATCCATATTTATTATATTCAATAGCATCACTTGAAAGATTATTCTGCAGTCTCAATCCTACAACTTGTTAACGGCTGAAAACAAGATAAATGTATAAATAATTAAAACCAGAGTTGGTGTGTTGTGTTGGTGTTGGTGGTTGGTGGTTGGTTGGTGTTGCCATTGGTGTTAAAAAATACATGAAGTCAGAATAAATTTTAAAAAATTGACAAAGCTGTTTGCAGAATTTTATTATATTGTATATATGTTTAAAACTTTAAATGTGACAATGAACTGTAAAAGTGACAATTCGTGTTTCAACTCAGATTATTCGGAAGTATCTTTTTATCGATCACTTTTCAATTTGTTGTGTTTTGTATTGTCCAAGTCCATTAAGACCCTTGTCAGAGGAGTTTAACTACTTCGTATCTGGATTACTGTCTAAGAACAATGTTAATATTTAATGACACAAATAGTAATCGACTTGTTTCTAACATTGTCAATTTATTATTTAAAGCTTCCGCCTGAGCTGTGTTTTTTAGATATTACTGCATTACTTGTTTTATCTTTTATCACAAGCTGAAATAATTATAATACATTAGCCTTTGAACTCCCACGAACTTAATCGCAAGATTTTAATGATTTTAGCTAAAAGGTCCTTAGGTCTTTCATTTGGTTCAAAGATCTATTATTTAACGAATTGCTTTAACCTATAAGTTACATAAACTTTGCGACACTTGTGAAATGTTGAAAAACAGCTATAATTTCATATTAGGTATATTAAAGTAATTATACTGAGTTATGTATTTCAAATCATTTTAAGGAAAAGAAACCTTGACCGTTTTTTAATACAATGCTTTAATCTCAAAAGCAATTAACCGGATATCGGTTCATTAATCATCAGACTAGGTATTACCACTAAAATGAAAGCGTTAATGACAAATTATTTGAGAACACGTTAAAAGTTTGAAGGGAAATGTAGGAATCATCAGTTTATGATAAGAGAGATGCTGAGAAACGAAACTGAAAACTTTTGGTCGAAAGTTTTAAAACAGGATTCTTACCGAAAGACGTTCATACAAATCTGGTAAAAGCTCTTTCTTTATCTCTGATATTTCGCCTAATTATTTTATTAAGAGACTAAAATCTACCATATCACAACTTTACCGTCGTATAACAAATTCAAACTAAAATATTTTTTTTCTGTAATTGAGAATTTTAAAAAATTATGTAATAATTACGAAACAAAATTTATAATAACGAAAACCGTGTTTGTTTCGAATCGGTTGTACTAAATAATCAATTTCCAAGTACAGAGTTTCTCCAAAACAGCTAATTAGCCCCTTTGGGCTTACTGATATTACAACGCTGGTAAAGTTTCTTTGAGATACAGATAAGTTTAGGATTATTAGCTTTCATTGTCTTTAGACATTTACATAATAAAAGCAGGAGTAAACTCCAGTAAAGCTCTTCTTAATTATTTTCTCATTTCCAGTGAAAGAAACGGAAAAGAAAACTTTCTTTGAAATAGCAAATAGTCTTAAAAGAAATTATGAAATCGGTGTGAGTAAAAAAATATTTCATTATATTTTATAATGTACTTATTGTTAAAGATACGAAGAAAACAGAGCTACCTATGTTTAATTGAAAATTCGATTGAAATTCCATACTACAATAATATATGACCCTGTTTTAATTTGTTTTATTCTTTACTTTGTAAGTTGCGTAACGTTTATTCCATGTGCTTTTATTGCAATCCAATTCAAAACGCATCGAAGTGCGATTGACTGAAAAGTCAGCGTGAAATGAACGTTTTAAATAGAAAATCGTGTAACCAAATTAAAAACTGTAAACTGAATGGATATGATTTACTTTAGAAAACCAAGTATTTTTTTTAAATCTGGAACTATTCCAGCTAATATTAAGTACAGTTTTAGGTAAGATTATTAACTCAATCTAGACTCAGTTTAAGTAAATCGAAACGATTGTTGAAATGGAACTCCCTATGAGAAGAATCTGACTGTGGTATTAATATCAGTAAACACTAATACTTTGTACGATGTATTTTTTTTTCATTGTAACAAACTTTTCATGAAATAAAATTAAAGTAAGTTAACTTGTAAAAAAATAAATACCGTCCGGTACGTGAACATTATCAATTTTAACTAAAGGACATGAAAATCGACCAACGACATTTATTACTTGTTCAAACATTCCTACTTAGTAGATGATTTAATTTTATTTAAACAATGCGGAATGATCTTTTGACTTTTATTTTATTTATTTAATATGTTTTGTTTAACTTTCATTTAAAGAATTTTTATGTAAACACTTATTGTTTAAATAAAGTTTTGTTATATAATGTTACAGCTTCTAGACGATGAACAAGGATGTTTAAAATACAATTCAATGCTAATATTGAGTACAATATATAATTACATCTTGTTATTAAGATATCTTCAAAGATTTGTTAAAAAAAAAGTGTAATACAATAATAATATGGATTATCAATTACAAAAAGTGTTATCCGTAAATTCTATACCAAAATATTTTACTTGCAGTATTAATATTACAAGTAATAATACAGCGTATTTTCTGGGTAAACGAGACTTTACATCCTATGTCTCAGGTAGATTAGCGTTGGTGATACCTCTGGTATTGATGATGCTTATGAGCGTTGGTGATCACTTTCTGTCAGGTGGCAAGCGGTATGATCTGCCTTCATATGTAAATAAATAGGAAAGTATTAACACACACACATAAAAAACTCGCCATTTGCATAATAGTATGTTGATATATACCGAAAATGGACAACCAAAACATTCCAACAATGTTTTAGACTGGATAGCATCATTAAGTTTCTGTTAGACAGTGATTTCATATTTATGATAATTGTACTAGTGGCATAACGATTCTCGTCAAGCGTAAAAAGTTGTAAAAATTAAGAATAAGCATTAATTAATGATATAGTAAAAGAATGAAATATTATAATATTACTATAACTGTAATTATTGTCGGACATTGTTTTTATTAATATTATGAATGATAGTTTGTGGAAATACATCAATATTTGCAAATATCATGAGGGAAAACGATGCCTTTTATTTTAAGTTTTGATAGCATAAGCAAATATACCATCAGCTTACTTGTGCATATAAATTACTACACTATAAACAACCGATGAACGTCAGTCATGTCGGTGAAATATTTCACAAAGTGAACAAACTTTGTCATTACTATGCGATATCAACTCATTACTAATTTTTTCAAATCGATATTTTTCTATATACGTAAAGCCATGTAAAATTAATAAACATCATAAATCAAAAATGATGCATTATTTTTTTTTCATAAAAACACATAACTGACTCTTTGGACAGAACACGAAAGCATTGCGGTTACAATTAATTAAGCTTTTCTGCATAAGTTTCCCGAAAAATCGATAATCGTTTCTCTAGTGCATCATCCTTATTGCTATTCAACTAGCATTTAGCATACATGTAGCATGAAAAAATTTATAAATTTATCCTCAGCTCTGGACCATACTGTCAATATAATAGAATTCTCAGGAAAACTATAAACCTAGATGAATTAACATTAAAATATAATATTAGTATTTCTCATTTTAAATAGGAGAATTGGTATAAGATAGCTTTCGCATAAGACTTGTTTTGTGTTTCTTACAAAGTAAGCAACTAAAACAACTACGAAACTCCCTCGACCGAAGTTTGATAGTCAAACATTTCTGATCTCAGCCAACATGATACGGCACGAAATACATACTATTTCTGTAAACATTTAACTTTCTGTGAGCAGGAATTTAAGATAATTTTTTTGTATTTAACATTTTCTTTATGACATGATATTTCTTATTCTTAAATAAACTTAAAAAGCGCCGAATGTATCTTATATTAATAAAATTTTTGGGCACCTGACCAAATTTCTTACACATTATACATATAATTCAACTGCGCGTGCAAAGACAGTGAAGTTCTCCTAAACGCCTGAACCGATTTTAATGATTTTTGTGTGTATTCAAGTGGTTTCGATGATGGTTAACATTCACAAATAAGTCCGGCAGATGGTACTGCAGTCGGTAAACTGCAGAATCGATGCAAATTTATATTTCTTATCTTTTTTAAAATCCTAAACGGTAATTAGGTACATCATACAGGATAACATGCTGCTAGGTCCGCTAGAATCCTTATATATTTCAATTACAAAAATATGTACGCATATTTTATATTTGTGCTGTGTGACTTGCATTGAATCAGAAATAAATTCCATTTTAGCAAATGCATCAGTAAGAGATAATTTTTTGCGTCGTTCAATTAACTTAAAACTAGATAATTTTTGAAAGGATTAATTGGTTCACGTTCATCTTTGTTAAACAAGCACAGTATTACAAATAATACAGTGAACAGGTTACAATAAAATAAAATAGCGTTTGTCATTTATTTCATACGATCATCATTTTTGTTTTCGGCCTGCCTGTTACGAACGATGACTTGAAATCAGATGGCAGAAAAACAAATAAATTGACAAGGTGAGCTGTACTTATTAGGAATAAGTAATTATTTAAGAGATGAGGCGACTAGGACCGATAAACACATTCTGTTAAAACGAAGGCATTTAAAAAAAATATTCATATATGTCTTTCTGTGATGAAATACATAAAATATGTTGTGTTATTAATAATAATATAAAGTAATAAAAATAAAGTATAGCCGATAAAAAAATATTTTATACAGACTCACATTAATTAAAACAACTTATGGTGTCTTTTTATGTACCTTTATGAATTTTAATTTTGGCATTTAATTTAGGCTGAGCTTAAGATTATATAATAAATCTTCTGTATAATAATATGACATAATAATAATAATATACTGCCTCCGTAGCCTAGTGGTATAGGGCGTGTGAGCTTAGAAACCGGAGGTCGTGGGTTCGAATCCTCAGGGACTCAACAGATTTTCATTGTTGTTTCCTAGTTGGTTAGGGCAATTTGGGCCGATCACCCAATTGTCTGAAAAGTAAGATGATCCATGCGTCGGATGGGCATGTAAAAGACGAGTCCACCCACCAACCCGCATTGGACCAGCGTGGTGGGATACGGTCCAAACCCCTAATCGATAGGGGTCTATTAGGGAGGCCTATGTCCAAGCAGTGGACTATCACAGGCTGATGATGATGATGATGATGATAATAATATGGATGTTATCTTATCTAAAAACTTAGATCAAACATGTTTTAACACCGAAGTTACTGTCAAGTTTATATCTAAAATTATATCTCCTTCTGGGAAACCAGACAAAAATATGTCCTTAAATTGCTTTTTAAATTTTCTGTTTTCTTGTGATTTTTGAATAATAACTAATATAAGACAGAATGCGGTGCCACAATAACAAATATTTAGAATAGACCTAACCTGATTATATTTTTGACTCCTAGTTTTCTTCTCTTATTCATTACAAAATTACGAATATGTTTGATATTAAAACTCTTTAAATCAACCCTTTATACATACCTGTATTTTGCTTTATATTCATAACTCTGGTGTTATTACATAAAAGTGTAAAAGCGTAACACCATCTTGAGACGCAAAAAGCTAACAACCCGGTGGTTTTGACCGGTGTGAGTCTGCACAATTCGTCCTTTCTCGGACGGTATGGGTGAATATTTTTGCTTAAAAATAACTGAATTTTATAGGCAGCAGATACATATTCGACACAAAGTTTTAAAACAAAATCAATGACTACAAAGTCATACGAAGTTAAAATTTCAGAAATTCTATATAGGGTAAAGTAGGGAATCTTATTATAACTTTGCGAAAAAATTGCGAAGTAACTTCCGTCCCTTCCTTGTTTCTATATTGTTCAGTAGTCCCTATTACGCACGTAAAAGCTGTTTTTGTCTTACGAAACTGTTTTTAGTCGTGTAGCTTTTAGGTCCGTGGTAGTCAGCACCAATACCAATTTCACGTGAGTTTAGCGGTTTAGCGAAGGGATTTTTTAACATGGTGATAATTCTACTAACGAAGCAAACTCTATTTGCCATTTCCTTAAAAATATAACAAAACACAGAAAAACTTTGATTGGCTCCCTGTCACACAATATGTTGACTTTAACACTTGCTACTGCTTTCAGTAGAAATACGCATTGTTGTGGTCATCATCAGCCTATGTTAGTCCACTGTTGCATCAAGGTGTTTATGGACCATATCCTACCACGCTGGTCGCGCTACGCCAAATTGGGTTGATGGGTAGCCCGACTTTCTATATTCCCATCCGAGGCATGAATCATCTTATTTTTCGGACAATCGGGTGATCGGGCCAAATTGCCCGAACCAACCAGAAAAAGCATGTGATAAGAGGGTTATAAAATATATACCTCACCATTAAAATATCAAAAAAAAACATAAAAAGTTTAATATATCAGTGAAAATATTCTTTTGTTTGCGCGATTGCTACACATTATTGAATATTTTAATTTCCCGACGTTTCAAACACTTTCCAGCGGCCGTGGTCAGGGGGTAGTCAACCCCGTGTCCACGGCCGCTGTAAAAAGTCCTTTTACTCAATAATATCAGTGAAAATTAACCAAACGATAGTTGTCGCGCATTGAAAGCCAACCAAAAGATTTTAAAACAATTGCTTTCTTTAATTCTTTTATTAACACGAATACTACACATAATTGAGTAAATGTACAGTGTACATCCGTCTTGCAAAAATCATCGCCCACCTTGTCTTCGGGCAGTTTATTTTCATATTGAATTATATTTTACTCCCAACATTTCAAACTATTTTCGTGACCTCGACCTCTGTAAAGTATAAAAAATATAAGTAAATATATAGTAAATAAGTGCGATAATATTCGTTAAAAGTCCTTTGGTTCAACAACACTTTTTTTCAATTATTTCACAATAATTTTAACTGTTCAAATGTAGTACGCATGTGATGATCGCGAAATCGGCTACAAGTTAAAAGTATGACATTAAACCTATATTCCAGGTGATAGTATGTCAGGTGTTAAATAAACACTTAAAACTAATCTTGTGTTTTGTTACCTATCTCGTTGAGGTTATTATCACATTATAACTGCTGCAATTCAGTTTTAATATAATGCTGTGTATGTTACTTACTAGGCCTTAGCATAACCTGGTATCCCAAATGTCATGATTCAGTTCATGTCAATTGGCGTTTTATTGCAGATATCTTTATATATATATATATATATATATTACTAAACTTTTTAGAAAACTTATTTAGTTTTACCTTTTTAAAACCGTCTATGTTATATTCGTTGTGCAAATGTTTGCGGTTTGGTGTTCTACAACAGATGATTCCATCTGTGTGCTAGACGTCTACGCGGTGTAGCCGTAGAGTGTAATTTACCGGTCAAGAGAGCTATTTGTTCAAGGGCATTGCTCTTTGTATTTGGTTGGTTAAAGATGAAAAGTTTATATAATACTCATCATCGTAGTTAACTCTCTAGCCAATGGAAATTTATAAAGCTTATTTTTTTTTTAATAAAATAATTTATTTATACCGAAAGGTGTTTAAAACAAATATAAATAAAATTACATTAAATTTTTCCATTAAAAAGATATTAATAAAATTAATAAAATATTAATACCTACTTGATTGATTGATAAAAAATAATTAAACTTTGATATAACACAACATTTTAAAACTTAAACCTGTTATAATTAAATGCTTTTACAGACATAGATTTTAAACCAAAACAGTCTCAGAACTAACTTTTGGGATATAGGATATTTCGTAATATTACCTAATAAAATAGTCACCATCACCATCATCACCACAGCCTTTGATAGTCCACTGCTGGACATAGGGCTCCCCTAATACACCCCTATCCATTAGGGGGTTTTTGGACCGTATCCCACCACGCTGGTCCAATGCGGGTTGGTGGGTGGACCGACTTTGACATGCCCATCCGACGCATGGATCATCTTACTTTTCAGACAAATGGGTGATCGGCCCAAATTGCCCTAACCAACAATGAAAATTTGTTGAGTCCCCGCAGGATTCGAACCCACGACCTCCGGATTCTAAAGCACATGCCTATACCACTAGGCAACGGAGACAATAAAATAGTATACGATATAAATGGTTTCCGCGTAGTGAGGAAATAATCTCAAATTACCGAAACCTATTCCTGTTTTAAAGGAAGATTCAATAGCAAGCAGTTTACAGTAATGATCGTGTGACATATGAAGTGTTGACTATGAATGTGCTCGGGGACTAAGCCATTACAATGCAGTTAATTTTCTGTTGAACGATTGCGTTTGGAAATGGAATACTCGTCCTTAATGATAAAATATTTCGTGACTTATTTGTTATAAATAATTTAATGTATTATTTCAACGCACCGCTATCATCTTATATCCGTACATTGCTTCAAGAATATTGCTGTATTTATCCAAACTTTTAGTAAAATGTTAAAGGTTATTTTTTATTGTTAAATGAGCTTGAACACCACATACCATAAAAAGCTATGTATTGCTAAAATGTATTTTGAAATACTCTTTTGGAATTAAACTAGAGTATCGACATCGCTTATTTCGGTGCATGTTACTCAGCTTCGGTATGGCTTTCTGTCATCGCACGTACTTGCGATGGATGCTTTAT
Organism: Lamproptera curius; assembly: GCA_029286875.1. NCBI lineage: Eukaryota > Metazoa > Arthropoda > Insecta > Lepidoptera > Papilionidae > Lamproptera > Lamproptera curius. The sequence continues at coordinate 9,580 of JAGSMT010001429.1, forward strand.
ATATTGTGTTGCATTGAGACGGAAGGAACATAGCGTGATGTACTAATACGATTGCCACTTACTTTCTTGCACGTTGGCAAAACAGAACGTTTTTGGGGACCACTAGTTTATGCAAACTTATTTAATTATACTCAAAGACATAATGGTAATCAACTGATAAATAACAATATACACATCAAAAAAAAAGGTTATACTGGACACGTAATCCTTAGGTTACAGCAACTTATAATGCATTGTAAATTTTTCAACTTTAGAAAATTCTATTGAGTTTTTGGACCATTTACTTGGTAAACAACTGTTATTATCTTTGCGCTATCAGAAACATATATATTGTTTAAAATGGCTTTATAAGATTCGCTTCAGTTTTTCTATTACATTTTTATTATAACTATATACATACATATTTCCAGGATACAGCGTATATTTTAAATAAAAGTTCAAGTACGTCTTTGGGTACGCGGAAACCATTTAAATCGTATACTATTTTATTAGGTAATATTACGAAATATCCTATATCCCAAAAGTTAGTTCTGAGACTGTTTTTGTTTAAAATTTATGTCTTTAAAAGCATTTAATTATAACAGGTTTAAGTTTTGAAATGTTGTGGTATATTAAAATTTAATTATTTTTATCAATCAATCAATTAGGTATTAGTATTTTATTAACTTTATTATGTCTAAAGCTAAAACCTATGAAATCACTGGAAAATTTAAAGTAATTTTTCCAGTGATTTCATAGGTTTACTACTATTACGTTTGTTTTAAAACCTCTCGGTATAAAGAAATTATTTTATGAGCATAAATCAAACCCTGCAATCAATAAAATAAAATGATCAGATTAAAATGACTTGAAATAACTCTTTATAAATACTGTAAAATAACTCGGGCACAAACTTTATTGTTATTTGTAACTTATAAAACCTTCGTAAATTAAGCGTAATAAGAATATAAATTAGTTAAATTACAATAAACTCACGGACAGCCTGTTTAATTCGCGATTGAGAGGATATTAAAAGATCAATTTGTAACACTAGTCGGGTTTTGAGACTGAATTAATTTACTTAAAGACAAGAAGACCTTGCCATAATAACGTGCTACTAAACTTTTCCCCAATCATCTAAATGACTGCATCTTTTCGACTGATTTCCTAAAAGGAGGAAGTACACAAGTCGGAGCGTATGTTTTTTTTTATATATAAGTCTGCTTCGATAACCTTTGTATGCAACAACTTTGTAATCACAGGATGTAAGTTGTCATCGGGCAACATACAGTTTTATTTCAGTGTTTGTTATTAAGAGTCAAGAGGAAGTGGTTATGCGTTCGACTAGTATAAAATGATTTATAATTCCATTTAAAATAACTTGTATCCACGAAGTGTATGAGGAGACCTCAATCGTTTGCTGTAACAGATGCTGCTGTTATACAAGCTGTTATTTATCCAACAATTGGTTTATTTAAAATATGTTTGTTTAGGAAATTTGCATAATTTAGGGAACATACGATCGGAGCCGGATTCTAAAAAGATAAATATTCATTTATATATAGATATTAAAAATGTAACGTATGGTAATTATCTTTTAATCTTAGTCTCGTGTCGTAAGCAAATGGTTATTTTTAATACGTATAGACATTAATGATATCCATATGCTAACGACAATATTTATTAAAGAGGAAACAATTAAAAGTCAAATAGCATATGACTCGCTCAATCAGTGTGTCTTTAATTAAATTAGTACTGTAATATTACAATGAGTTTCAATATATGAGTAAATATTTTACAAAATGACATGTTAACTATTATTTAAGAAAACAGCTTCTTAAATTGTAAAAAATAAGCCGAGATTATATACAAAAACTTTAGTTCATAAAATATTGAAAAATAGTTATTTAAAAGGTTTAATTCAGGCATTTCAAAATAAACATCATCATTGATTGAGCGCTACTTGCTAAAATAATGCTTTTTTATCTCATCTAAGTTAACGTCAGAGTGCACACCACAACTAGTTAGCTATTGCAAAAATTTATTCGTTGGGCTTAGAGTGGATTATGCATTGTTCCTTGTGATTACTTTTACCGAATTTTGAAAGACGTAAGGTCGATGGAAAAGAAAAAAAAAGGAAGGTAATTGGAAAGTCGCCAAAACAAGCGTGTGACCTATAAAGGAAACTGAATTGGAAATTTGGTGTAAATAATGTAAAGATAACAAATTTAAAAGGACTTATCAAACAGCTCTCATAAACAAGGATTTAATTAGGTTTTTAATCCAAATCTATGTAAAAAAATATCAGTTGCATTACTCTACTGGGCAAATATAAGTCAACAATTTAACATCGACCAAAGTGCAAAGATAATAAACAGCTTAAGCATTAAATTGTCTTAATAAATTGGCCGCTAGGCGATATTTTAGTTCACCGCTGGCCGTTAAAACTTTCCGTACCATTTGCCTACGACCATTTTCGTTGCACTTCTGTAATTTCG
>JAGSMT010001430.1:0-38994 GCA_029286875.1 Lamproptera curius
TTTCTAGTTAAAATTTGCGTGAACAGGTGTCACAGGTCTACTTTTAACGATAGCCGGTGAGTCACTCAACCAAATGAAATCGCTTTTTCGTTCTGTCCAATAGACTGAGATGGCACTAGTGCGGCGTCTCTCCTCATGAGGCATCTCACCCACATTCACCCTGACTAATACGGCAAAAGGCTTTTAATGTGCTTTATGCGCAACTTTTAAAAGGACATAATAAGTTAACAAACATATTGTATAGACCATTGAGGACCTCTTACGGACAATACTATTGTTTCTATTACTGCTGTTGTTTGTCATATAAATAAATATTTACGAATTTACCAAGCTTGGCTTAGGCCGAAGGGGGTGTGGGTTATCGGTCAGTACCAGAGAGGACACTCGTTGACTCCGGGCGTGTTTATATTTTTTCTAAAAATACTGACATATTGTTATATATACTATAAATATACTTTTCTAATGTCACAGTTTATTTTTTCTATTTAAATTTCTATCTTTCCATCTAAACTTTTTGGTTTAAATAATGTTCTACTATTTATAAATTGTATACAAAAAAAAGTTTCTCCTCTTCTTCGAAAAGGATCTTTCTATTAAAATTAAATATTTTAAAATTGGTTATCATATTCACTTTTTTATTTGATAAGCGCGTAGAAATTATAAATCATTTCACTTATGCTTACAATTAAGTCAAGAGATTGTGTTAAAAACGTTGGGACAATAAAAAGACATACCATTTTGGGTAGAATTAACATAACGGTGATGACATGTAGGTATATATCAAATATATCATAGATGACTTATGACATTTTCATAAGTCATTTATGATATATTTGATAATTCAGAGGTATTAGGTATTAGCTTTATAATCTTCTATATATAGCTCTATCTAAAACTATTTACAAGCATGCTTACATGTATGGAATTCTTGTACAAAATCACCTTTGTTAAAATTTGTTGCTAATTTGATGAACTTGTAGAAAAATTAAGATATCCATTTAATTAACAAACTTATATACATATATACACGTATACAAGTCACGAATTACGAAGTAAAAAAATATACATTTTTGCACCAATTTTTCAGAGTTATCAATAATTTCATTTAAATATTGCAGATGCCGATAAACGTGGCTTACGTAGACTTAAACGTTTAAAACATAAAGTGCACCCCTTAATGTATAATTTGACAGCATTTTCGTTAGTATTACAATAAAATATAAATGCGAACCGAGTAAATAAAATAAATTAAAAATCAAACAGAAGAATGTCAATTTTATTATGCTCTCCTCCACAACCTTTAAACTTTAATGTAAAAATATAAAATTAAAATTATGTAAATATTTTTTTATTGACTATTCAAACTGCAAGAGTTATTAAGACCGTAAACATTAAATTTTTTAAGAAATAAACGTAAAGTGCATCGTGAGCAATGAAGCAACCATAGAAAACTTTATTCTAATATTGAATCGAGAATAAAACGACCCTTATGTGCATGGTCATTATCTCGTCGAATTTAAATAATGTCGCTTAAGGGAGCCATAAAGCTAAATATTAAAACAGAATGACAGTCTTTTAGTAAGAATGGCTGTATTTTAAAATGCATGCTATCATAAATCAGTCGCCTGCTGCAATAAAATTTACTATTTGATACACACAAATAATTAAATTGAGTACGGAAACGAGTTATGTATTTTTTTTATTTTTATAGTAGCCATATTCTATTCTGCATTAAGGGTATTCTGAAGTAGTTATTTTAAAATAAATAACTGATTATTTATCAAAGATACGAATTTATCTCAAAATACCGGTAAGTGTTATTAAGTTTTGTTTAATAATCTGTTTGTTTCAGCAGAAAGGTATAATATGCGTAATGAATTTTGTGAGTGTACCAAATAAAGAGAAAACTGACTGATTTTGGTACTAAAGAATAGCTTTATCATTTTACAACTTTATTTTGCAAAAAAATTTTTTTTTTTTGTAATACTTTCTGTTACTTACGCGAATACTATACATGTTACAATACAATTTTTACGACCCAAATAAAATGACACTTCATAAAAGTGTTAGCAACTATGGGGGAAACTGTAGCCCACATCACAGTTAGCTACTTTTTTAGTAGAAGTGGTCACCGACGCCCATAGACATTGTCAATACCAGTGGTATTGCTAACGCGCTACCTACCGTGAGACATAGGGTTTTAAGTCTCGTTTACCCAGTAAATCGGTGCCTTCAAACCGGAACACAGCAGTGTCTTCACACTACTGCTTCGCGGCAGAAATAGTCACCGTAGTGGTACCCACCCTGACGGTCTCCTGTAAAAAGGTGACCCACCACTGGTATTGTTGGTAAATGCCTGTTACAGAGAGCACAAGGAATCCTTGAAGACAAAAAAGGTCCAAATTCCACTAGTGCGTCACAGGGACCGAGTAAAGCCAGCAACAGTCAAGCGAATACCTGCTTTCCACCCAAGTAGGGCACTTGAGAAACACAACAGGCAAGATTGGCTTCATCTTGAAGATGCCAAGCCACTTAGAAAGATCAGTCAGTTTTTACCATCGCCTTAGTGCAACATTCCAGTGCAAGACTCAGCAGTTTACAAGTTCGACTGTGAATATGGTCTCTCTTACATTGGCCAGACAAAGAGATCTGTAAGAACACGCCAAAAAATGATTTATTACATAAAGATAATTTAACACAAGCATATTTGGTTTACCATGTTCTAGTCTAAGTCAATACCGAGAATATCTTAAAAGTTCATGATATCGTATGCCACGACCATTACTGCAGTAAAGGTACTATAAGATAGCTGAGACAATAGGCGCGTCCACTAACTGAGTAGTTTGTGAACGCTAAAACTTACTTGAACTTGAGTCCACTATAATACAACCGAGTTTTTGGGTCCTATTTATAATGACTACCATTATACAAATTAAAGTAATTTAAACAATCGATGACTGTTCATTAACGTGCCCGGAAAAAATCAAAAACTGTTTTGCAGGCTAGGCAAGCAATGTCGACAATATTCTCGGATAGCAAATGACCTTGATTAAGTATAACAATTTGGAAAACAGGAAAACCATCGCGGACTATTAATAGAACTCAAAGTTAATTGACGGGTTTAATACCGAGGTTGCAAAAATTACCAAAGTTATCCCCCAAAAATTTACTTATCGCAACGCAACGTATCATAGCTTAACTATTGCAAAAGCAAAGGTTCACGCTTTGGGCTTTAAGCTAGTTCCATATCTTTCATATTGAGCGAATCTATCTCCTTGTCAATTACTGCCTATTCGTGAATTTAGAATGACGACTCGGCTGACATTTTTTTATTGATAAATGAGGACTGCAGGTAAAATAAAATAGAACGGCTTTTTTGCCTATCTTTTTGAAAAAAGTGATAAAATTAAAGGTCACTAAAAATATATTTTTTGTCTCAAAGATTAAGTCGTTAGCAGTGTAAAAAAATAAAACACCACTTATTTTTGTAAAGAAATAACTTTACTAATTTTGGAAAGAAATATTACAAGCTTCTTAAGCCTAAAAAATCATAATGATTTATAATATTTTTTAAACAAATTAAAAACAGCTTTGCTTTGAAAAAAAAATGTTTAACAGTTTAACACAAAGCAAGAAATTCCTTACAGCGGAGGTATTTATTTTGTTACAAAAATATTATGTTTGCTACCTGCTGTGCAAAATTCCCGTTTAGATCTCGCGCGATTAAGGTTAAAGCCATTTGAGCACGAAATGTGATGCAAATACTTTCTCCCCAATTATATTAATAACTTTATTACTCGCAACTAATGTAAAAATAATTAGTATACAAATATTGGATAAAAAGAAAAAGAGCACAAAAAACAATAGATAATTTTTACGTAGAATACGACTATCTTCTTTATCCTAAACTATTATTACTTTTTACGAAAACAATTTTATAACAGTATAATCCAATAGTTTTTTGTAAATGCGAAACTTATCGAATTATTAGTATTATCACAGCATACTTTCTGCTTTTTGTGGTTTAGTCATAATTAAAATTGGACAAAATAATTTTGTCTTTTTTAATTGAGCAATTACTTTAATCCGAAAAATCTACAAGTTTGTTAAGCATAAAATTAACTTTATAGATTCTAGCAAAAAAGTGAATTCTTGATATTGAAAGATAACAAGTTCACTGCAGCATCACGCGTTCTAAAGTGAATTTAAAAAATCCCTTATAGTGATCCTAGGCAATCTGTCCCGAACAATACGTCGCTCTTACAAAAGTCCATTTGTAATAGTCGTAAAGTTTTGTTCGTTTAGATCTTTTACAATGGGCTCTTGGCTCTCTCACAATAACACTAAATATCCGCTGGACTGTAACCATGATGGTTGAAAAAACAGGATAAGGTTTTGAGTCGTATTAAGTTTTTGGCATCGTCGTGTAATTAAACCAGCTACGGAATCTTTATAACGACTTCCATAATTTTATTAGCACAAAGTCGATGCAATTTTACAGTACACCTTTATTTATCTACATGAAACAAGTAAGTTTACGTTTTATTATTACGTTTTAAAAAAGTTTCAATCATGTTTTAATTATGGGTAGTGAGATCTAGCATCGTTACGAAAAGTGAAAGATATGGATAATTTTTATTTATTTGATTTTTTTTATTATTGTTGTTTACTAACAACGATTATAATAAAAATCATTGTATTTTTATCAAATTTAATTAAATATAATCTAAAATTTACAAAAATTTAAGTATAAAAGAGTCGTAAGAAAAGCTTTAGATAACAGTAACTCTTCAATAATCATTAATTATTTGTTTTTTTTAACGCCGAGCTGCAAGTCGTTAACTTTCTAAAGCTTTTTAAGTCCATCATATTTTTTACTGATTCAAACGACTAAAAACACATAGGTATAAGACACTAATTGGTTTCAAATTTGGTTATTTTTTCGTTAGGTCGTTTAATAATATTTCTAGACGTTAAAAAAACAGAATCAGAAGCGAGCCATTGTCACGGGAAAGCTAAATAGTAACTTCGTGGAGCCACACCATGATTTACAAATCTTAAAGATGAAAAATTTAATTCAGCGAAAAATATTTAAAAAAGAGTAATTTCAGTGTAGACGACAATATATGTGGGTATGAAAATACTAAAAATAGTATTATGTAGGCCGAGTACATAAACGTTACTCGAACTACGTAATTAAATAAGCCACAAAAAATCATACAAAACAGATGGGGATGAACAATAAAAAAATGTGTAGCCATCGGACAACCAAAATTCTTTGTAGCACATATTAATGTTATGCAGTAATTGCTGTTTTAGAAATGTAATAGGTTACCCTGGCATATGGTTCTAACTTTTTATCGGCACATAGCCTTGAAAAAGTATCTGAAAAGTCATGGTATTCAAATAAATTAAATTTAAATTAGTGAATATAAATAACTCTAGCAACCTAGCTAAACCTCTTTACGACAAATAAGGTTGTTGTTATCTTTAAGTTTGGCTTGAAGAAACAAGTTGCCCACAGGTGCCTTATTTAAGAAGTTTTATTTATACATGTTTTTAAAGCATAACTACTTCAATCAAAGATGAAGGTTATTGTAGTTATTTTAGGTTAAAGTATCTGTACAAAAGTGTACGAAAAAATATTCTATGAAATATTATACGTGATTCAATATTTTTAGATAACAAGATGACGATACGGTTAGAAGATAGGGAAGCTAACTCGTGATTAATTTGTTGTGGAAAACTGTTAGCTGTATCTTTATAGAAGAACAAACGTTATAGGTTATTATTTAATATTCAGACATCTGTTTCTAATGTATTCGCTACCACTACAGTGCTATGATCATTTATCCCGATAACAATGGTAAATTTTGACACAATTTTTTTTATACGAATACGTTCGCCTCTCGTGGTAAAGTGACCTCGCCAAATTCCCTGGAAGGTAAAATGATCCTTGTTTGGATAGGCATAAAAAAATCTGGACAGATGTTCGGATCATCCTTGACAGTCGTTACAGGATAATTACACAGACAAGAAACAGTCAATGGGCACAGAAGGTAGTAGTAATTAAAACAAAACACTTCAAATATATTATAGGTAAGAAAGACGTGTAAATTAAATGAAACATTTTAGTAGATTAGTTAGTAATTAATCTTTAACTATGTCTAATAAACAGGCATACAGAGCTTTTAATATTTTATTTTATGCGATGCTCCTAACTGGTGGTCGTGGCCTGCCCTAAAATAGGTGCTACGAGTACGCGACCACGGTATCCCGAGCTACTGGAATCACAAATAACCTTCCCATCCATAACTGTAGTATCCACTCCGACAGGCCATACATTCCCTTCCCACTATGTCCCTCTTTCGCTACCCACTACCCACAAACCAATCTTCTTTCCTCGGTTGATGACGGGCAGCAGCGTTCTCAACACGAGTCCCCTTCGCCAACCCGCCTGCCAAACGTGGCGACTTTTGAACTCAGGACCAGGCCCAGTCCCCGGCAGCTCCGCTATTCCTGGCCACGGTGCGGCAGGGGGTGCTAAGAATCTCCGGATTGTACCCAGCTACCATCCTACCATCCGTTCTGGTGTTATCGAAAGTCCGAAGAATGGGGGAGGATATGATAACCCTGAAGTCCAGTAACCTGCTCTTCTACCGGGGGGACGACCAACAGTCCCGAGGAGGTGTCGGATTTCTCGTCCACAAATCCAGATGCAGAAGTAGAGGAGATGTAAGAATTTAGTCGGGTTATACATACTTCGGAAACCCACTTCAATGTTTTTATGGGGGACTTCAATGCAAAGTTGGGCATGAGAAGTGAAAAAAGAGTTGAAAGTCGGGAACGGAGTCAGAGGGTTAGAGGCTGGTTGAATTTCTGGAGAAAGAAGGACTCCTTGCAATGAACTCTTTCTTTCAGAAGCCGCCTCATAGGAAATGGTTCTGGCTGAGTCCTGATAGTTCTACGAGCAACGAGATTGATTTCATCTTGACGACAAATAGATGGATGTTCAGTGATTTCTCTGTGATCAATAGGGTGCAAACCTTCTCAAGTATCGCCTAATGGATGGGGTATATTATGGTAGGCCATGTCCAGCAGTGGACATGGCCTACCCTAATACACATCATCATTTTGATCATCATCATCAATATCATCTTCCAATAAGAAAGGCATCGCTTGATGAATTCAACGCTCCGACCTACTCGAGCCCATATTCGAAATCTCGAGAACTTTTAACTTGACTAACTACTGACTGAACTAGCAGTAAACGAATGGAAAGTTGTCAGCAACGCCCATGGATATTGACAATAGCAGGGGTATCACCAAAGAGCTGAAGTGAAACATAGTATGTTACGTCTCGTTAACTTAGAAAATACACTCGCTATGGTGCTCTTTGATCCGAATCACGGTATTTACGTCTCTTTGACTTAAAAAATAAACTGGCTAAGGTGCCCTGTAATCCGGACCATGGTAGTGTGTACGAAAATACGACTGTGCGAAAGAAATAGGTACAACGACGATACTGGTTTTCTTGCTTTAACATTATTTATACGTTTAAGATATAACAATTTGAAAAGGTGAAATATTATTGTTAACCAACCAATCAACGACAAAGTATTAAACATTTTTGTGATATGAAGCCTTCAGTCGCTGAAACTTTCTTTGTTACATTATAGTTTTGGAGGAACAATACATTAACCAAACCGAAAGGACTATCTTGATAAATATCAATGTAAGTCTATGACACGTTTTATGTACATTGTTTTAATGCAATACTTTAATGTAAACTTAATCTTAAACGAGCTTTGACTCCATTTTTTTATGTTTACATTAAATTACTAATTGTGTGTTATTCTAAAACATAAAAAATGCACACCCTTTATTGTAGGTCAATTTAGGTGGTATAATTATGTAAAACATAGTTAAAATCTTTCGACATTCACACTTTTCGATAATCTTTTGACAGCGTTTGCAATTTAATCGAACGATGTTGTGATTTTTGGTGCCAGCATTTTCTTTATTTCTTAAATATCTTTTATATTATTTACCAAAAAATTATAAAAAATGGTACAATTGATAGCTTATAAATTATTTAAAAAAGATATGATGAGAATGAACCAAAGTGGACCACCGGGAGAGGAGTGACGTGGTAACATTTATAAAAAAAAACATACACTCAAAATTAAGTCTCTCCTTTCGGAATGTCGGTCGTAAGTAGATTAATTAACAGTAAATTTTTTTTATGGCATACGCAGGCAGACGAGCAGTCGGGCCACCTGATGGGAAGTAGTCACCGACGCCCATAGACATTGGAAATACCAGTGGTATCGCCAACGCGCTGCCTACCGTGAGACATAGGGAGTTCAGTCTCGTTTACCCAATAAGTACGCTGGCTACGGTGCCCTTCACAGCGGTGTTTTCACGTCTACAAATAGGCACCGTGGTGGTATCCACCCAGACGGTGTTATTCATTCATTCATTCATTCAATCATTCATTTGTTTATTCATTTGTTTATTCATTTTTTATTCATTTATTTATTTATTTATTTACTTATTTATTTATTTATTTATTTATTTATTTATTTATTCATTCATTCATTTATTTATTGATTTATTTTTTATTTATTTATTTACTCTTTTATTTTTTATTTATTCATTATTAATTTATTTAATTATATATTTATTCATTTATTCAGTTATTTATTTATTTAATCATTCATTCCTTCATTCATTCATTCATTTATTTATTCATTTACTTATTTATTTATTTTTTACTTTTATTCATTTATTTACTTATAATTAATTAATTAGTTAATGAATTATTTTTTTTTTATTTATTCATTTATTCATTCATTCATTCATTCATTTATTACATTTACTCACTTGTTTATTCATTTTTTTATTTGTTTATTTATTTATTTTATTGATTCATTCATTCATTCATTTATTTATTTATAAATCTATTTATTCATTTATTTATTTATTTATTTATTTATTTGTTTATTCATTTATTTATTAATTTATTTATTACTTTATTTATATATTTGCTTATTTATTAACTAATTATTTAATTATTATTTTTTTATAAATTCATTTATTCATTTATTCATTCATTCAATCATTCATTTATGTAAAAATTTAAAATCTTTTATTTATTTATTTATTCATTTGTTCATTCATTCATTATTCATTCATTCATTCATTCATTCATTTATTCATTCATTCATTCATTCATTCATTCATTCATTCATTCATTCATTCATTCATTCATTCATTCATTCATTCATTCATTTATTCATTCATTCATTCATTCATTCATTTATTCATTGTTTTTTTATTTTTTTTTTTTATTAATTTTTATTATTTTTTATAATTTTTATTTATTTATTTATTTATTATTCATTTACTTTTTATATATTTATTTATTTATTTACCTATTTATTTACTTTTATTTATTTATTTACTTATTTATTAATTTATTATTTATTTTTTATTTATTTATTTATTACTTATTTATTAATTAATTAAAAGGTAATTAATTAATTTATTTATTCATTTATTCATTCATTCATTTATTCATTCAATTTATTAATTTATACATTATTCATTTATTCATTTATTCATCATTATCATTCATTCATTTATTTATTTATTTATCCATTAATTTATTCATTTATTTTTTATTTATTTATTTATATATATATTCATTACTATTTTCTTATATATTACTTATTTATTTATTAATTTTTAATTTAATAATAATTAATTTATTTATTTATTTATTCATTTATTCATTCATTCATTTTTTTTTTTTAATTTCTTTATTAATTTATTTAATTATTCTATTTATTTATTTATTTATTTATTAAATTATTCTATTTATTTAATTATTTATTTATTTATACATTCATTCATTCATTTATTCATTTATTAATTTATTCATTTATTAATTCATTTATTTGTCTATTTATTTATTTATTTATTTTTTTAATTTAATTTATTTATTTTTTATTTTATATTAATAAATAAATTAGTAAATAGAATAATAAAATAAATAAATAATTAATAACAAATAAATAAACAAAATAAAAAATAATAAATGAATAAATGATAAATAAATGAATGAATAAATTAATTAATAATTAATTAATTATTAATTAATAAAATAAATAAATTAATTATTTATTTATTTATATTTATTTATTTAATTATTCTATTTATTTATTTATTTATTTAAATTCCTGTTAAAAGGGAACCTACCACCAATAACAAGAATAAGTAAGTGCAATGCTTAAATATTGGATAAAGATATTTAAAATTAACCAATAAAAGAATTTTAAATATATTGTTGTCAAGTTTATGACTTTGCAACAACCATGCCGGCCGGTTTACATTACGATTATTTACGATTTCATATCTAAGCCAGCCGGTAATAAAGTTTCTAATGAGTTGTATTCAAATTCTTATTAATCTTTATTGTATATAAATTTCTTATATTTTGTATAGCATTTAATTAAAGTCCAACAAAATCTTGTTTAACTATTCTATTTTAAAGTTAGAACAAGCGAAAGGAAAGAATCTAAAAACCTTTTATTAATTTATATGCAAAGATATAAATAATTAGGGAAGGGGTATAGGTTTATTTTCTGAATCTCAGTAAATTTATATTTGAAATAGTCTCCTGCACAACGATGTTGGTAAATGCCTTGCAACCGCAAGCTTGATACCGCACTCACTCAAAATTTGTCAAGTCAGTTTATATAACGAACCATTTATTAGGGGAACAGTTATTTTAATAATACAATTGCTTATTTTAATTATTAGCACGAGCACAAAATTTAGACATGTTGTGACTAATTAGAAAGTTATTTAATATCATAATATGTTAGTTTATTATTTATTAAATATATCTATTTTTTAATTAAAATAGTCTTTTCTATAAGTTACTGGTCATGCTTTAATAAAAAGTATATATTTTAATAATAACTAGTAGTCTCTGAATTTATTAAATTAATTAATTCAGAGACTACAAATTAGTATTACGTATTTATATATTTAAATTTAATAAATACCATTGCTGTAGCTGCCTTTTCAATGTTAAGGAATTCAATTTTAATTCTTTGTGAGATTAATTGGCACCGCGATCGTACGTCATTTATTTCTTTTTTTATTAGCTTTATGTAAATAAGGCGTTGTCCGTTAATTATGTGGAAAATTTCTTGCTGCAAATGTTAAAGAGACGTGGCAATAAATCGTTCGCGCGAAAATTACGATGCCACACGGATACACCGCGTTTTGGTTCCAGCAATTAAATCAATCTCACGTCTCTAACTTCAAGATAGTCTATTGGGTTGTCTGTAACATAATACTGTAAAACCTTTTGAATTTATTGGAATTAAATATACTTATTAAAGTTTTGGGATGGAGTAAAGAAAAAGTTTTGCTTAAAAGAAATTAAAATTGAATTAAATTATTTCCATATTTAAATGAGAATGTAATTATTGTTTTTGTGAATAGTAGATTCATTGGTTACTTAACTATCTTGCTACACTTACCTCATGAGATGGCATATAACATTTTTTTTCTAATAATTTGTTTGTCTGATTCCTGACTATATGAGAGCACTTTGTGGCCTTTTTTCAATTTTTCTGTATGCTTTCAATTCACAGTGTTTTGCGAGTGATAGAACTATACGCAAAGCAATAAAATAATGCTGGTCAACAAATTTCTATTCATCCAAGTTCATAGTAAGAATATATATATATATCATCAGTATCATCATCAGTCTGTGCTAGTCTACTGCCGGACGTAGGCCGTCCTAAATGCACGCGTCCAGTACGCTGGTACAAGGCAGGTTGGTGGAAGGACCGACGTTTTTAATGCTTATCCGATGCATGGGTCATCTTACTTTTCAAACAATTGAGTGGTTGGCCCAAATTGTCCTGAGCAATTAGGAAACTGCAATGAAAATTTGTTAAATCGCCGCAGGATTTGACCCCACGTACTTCGATTTCTAAAGCAAACGCTGAGTTAAAACATTGCGCTACTGTCATTCGCAGCGTTTAAAATTCCTAATATTTTCTACAAACTTTTTATTGCGAAGTATTTTTTTATTATAAAATAGGTTAATTAACATTTACAAATAGTATCCAAGTAGTCCCATTTAAATCAAAAATAAAAATGAGACTATTGACTTACAAGCGAACAGCCGTGAAAAATAACATTTAAAATTTTCATGCAACAATATTTACGGTATGTCTCTAGAGCACTAAACACCAGAAGAACTAACTTATTATGTGACTTGAGTAATAAAGTTTTATTAAGATACTGGCATCTCACAAAACTATCTTTAATTTAAAAAAGAACTTTGATGGACATATATCTGTGATAAATTAATTTAATACTGTTATCCACTTTTACATTAAAGCCTTATAATCATTGTCATAAAGAGAAAATAACCTCTGATTTAATTGCTTCGTCTCCTTAGAACAATAGGGTACGTAGCTTTGCAGAGATTAATTGCTTCCATTCTACTTGCTCTACTAAATAACACCTGAAATTACCGTTTATTTTCTTCTTATCTTTCAAAATATTGCAATTATTACATTTAGGGTGAAGTATTTCTTATATTTAAAGAACGAAATTAAAATCTACTAATTTAAACTTAAAAGAATTAAGAAATATTTGTAATCTTTCTGACAAAGACTTTTAACCGACATCCAGTTTATTTTTTATACGACTGCTTTTGCCAGTAGATCCCTTGAGTCTATTAAACTTTCAGTCTTACCTTTGCAATATTTTTAGTAGGTACTTATGTACCGCAAACGTATTTGAGACATTTTTCTCATATACTTATTTCTTTTACTAATATAACAACAATGATGAAAAAATGAAGCATTTATGTAAAAAGTATATGCAGTAATGTGTATAATGCAAAAGTATTATGTCTGCTACCCCTGTAATCCTTTGTGTAAAAGTAATAAAACAAATCTATTAAATTTATTATACAAGTCTTACAAGTATTTGTAGTAGGTAAAATTTATGATTAAATAATTAAAATCTTAAACCTAAAATGCATTAGTTGTATTTAGTTAATAATAAACTTTAAATAATAAATAGTACCATTTCTTAATTTAAGAATTTAACCCTTATCGTACGTATTGATTTCCTACGTTAGGCACTAAGACACCGTAATTTCAGCTATTCTAATCGATTGCGACTATTGTGATAATAAGGTAATTCCTGTAGTTTAATTGCTTCCCCGAGCTTGTACTAAGGGCGGCTAAAGTGGCGTCGAAAGATTTATCACCTCAATTATACTTCCTCTCGCCAACTTGTACCTCAAATTCAACTAACACGTTGCTGCACGTAAGTTCTCATCAAATTGCGGTTTTCGGTGACAGCCCTTTGTTCGAGGTTTATTCGCACACCTATGTATAAAATATTTAGAGTGACTACAAATTTTACAAATATTGCATTAAACATTTTTTTATACTTACCTTTAAAACAATAAATAATAATGAATAGCTCATAATAACTTCGACTTTATTCAAAGGAAAAGAGACAGTTATTTGACGACATAGTTTTAAACTATCGAAATGTTTTTTTTATTATAAGCCTATTTTTATTAGGATGAATTTATCGTGAAATATGGTGTACCTAATACATATGTACGTAGTAATAATATTTTTTTATAAATCTATACATTATAAAAAATCTAGTTATTTATATGTATATACAAAAATTGATCCAACGTTGAAAGCTTTAAAATTTTAATAAGTAGTATAAAACTTACTAGACTAACTAATGTGTTTCCGTTCCTTGTTGGATAGGTTTTGTTATTTGGCATGTATGCGAGAAACTATATTTATATTCTTTAACCATATCTATTTATTATTTGTTACGCTTGATTTTGTGGTAAAATCTGTCTCATCAACGTCTGTTGCCTGGAAAAGGTTTTTAATAGAAGCTCTCTTTCAGATGTATCTGATCTTGTACAGTGTGCAATCTTGTGCAATCAGCGACTCCTCATGGGTATGGAAGGTTAGCAGGGGTATCTACTGTGATACTTGACGTCTAATTCGTAGATTATTATCCTATTATACTTACATGACACGCAGAGTACAAAAAAGTACCTTGTCATAATCTGGTTTTGTTAATCTGAAAAAACAGATGAAATATAAAGAACTGCGATAACAAGCAAAAATTACTAATCCTCAGTTAGTCCCATGACTACGAATGCTACATAAGATTGAAATACTCCGGAAATCGTAATCAAAATGACACGAAAAAATATGTAAAGTTTTTTAATAAATTATTCTGTCAACTTTCTGTTTCACAAAAAGTAGTTCTAGTATCATCTGATACGCGATACTTCCTTGTTTTTATCTGCGGTGCATTTGGCTGCAATGTCCATTCCAGTTTGCAAAAAATTAAAATGTAATTTAGAATCGGATTAGTTCTTAATAGAGGTTAATGAAACATTATTATTACAATCAGCAATAAGATGTTAGATACGGACATTTTTGAACAATTAAATTGATCGACTAATGCCTTCATGCATTCCTTTGTATAAAATCCATTCTTTCAGTAATTAACGAAAGAAAAGTTTACTATCAACCTATATCTTAAACTTATCTTAAACATAAAAACTATATATTGTAAAATTTTTACAATATATAGTTTTTATGTTTTATCTTTTCCAATATAACAAAATATAAGAGTTGTTGATTAATCTGACTTTCCCTTAAGAAACTTTATTTTTAATACTTTAGGTATTTTTTATAGAATTTATATATATATTTTGCTTTTACTTTGTTTTGATCAACAAAATATTTATTTTAGATGCGAAATGCATGACGAGCAATTATTTGATACATAAATGCAAATAAAAAAATTAAAAATGGTTTACGGTATTAGTAACGAAGTATCATACAGATATGTAACTTACTTGACTTTAAAAAATACGCTTTAAATTGAGCTCCTTCTTTGGAATGCCATTTAAAACGAACTTTACATTTAGTTATTATATAGGCCCAACCTTATTATTTTGGTTATTAAAGTCAACACAAAAATGTTTAAAACCCGTGCGACGACTGAAATATTAAATCGATGATCTCACGAGACAATGCTGTGGCAATCTGATCAGTTTATGTTTACCGTACACAAACCAAATTGCAGGTTCTATTTACTCTTAGATGCCGTTACAAAGCTCATATGAACTTCAAAGTGGCGGAGCGAGTCACTTCACACAACGAAGCTCCCGCTCTATTTAAGTTTGTGGCTGTTAAATGTGGTAAACGTTTTATTTGATTCGGTTTATAACAAGGAATCTCAATGTGACAACTTACGCCGTTCAATAATAAACGTTATAGTTCATTTATTATACATTATTTAAATTATAATTACTACTTATTTAAGTAATGGACGGTTATCATACAGCTCAAATGTCCACTGTTATTGCAATATTAGTTAGAGTATGTAATAAACGTATCATTAATATTTAATGTTAGACCAGAAAGTATAATGACATATGCATAGAATACATTAAATATTAAGAGCGGTTATTGTTATTATATTACAAGTAATTTTATACTTAGTTTGCACCCAACCTAATAATTTCACAAAAAATACTAAACTGTTTCAACTAATTTCAAAACCCAGTAAATTATGAACTTCAACTCAAAAACAGCTCGTAATATAATAAGTGCTTGATATACATTTTTGGTATGGATTAAACGACTGCATCAGAGAATTTACTTGCCTAAAGGCATATTTGAACCAGTTCTGTATTATTACAATTATTACAGCATTAAAACACAGTACTTTTTTTTTCACAATTCAGAACTGGCGAAGAAAAACACGCTAGCATAAGTATATTAAATAAAGCAACGTGTTAGTTGAATTCATCCATTTAGGGACAAAAGGCGGCAGTTACTCGTGTAATTTAGCGGGAACAAGTATAATTGAGGAAATAAATCCCTGCAAAGCCACGTAAGCCGCCCTTACTTCAAGGTTGGAGAAGAAATTAAATTACAAGATTTTCTCATTATCACATTAGTTACGAATAATTGTGAAGACTATTTCGACGACTCCATAAATAATATTTAAATATTTTGCACACATTATTAGATAGATAATTGCTAATAAAGTTTATGGAGTTTCTATTAGAAGACGTTTGTATTATTTGAGAAATAACCAATGCGATTGTAACTCCAGCTGATGGTAAGATATACGGAAGTCTACAAGATTCACAATATGAGAAATTACATTCTCTATTATTAAATAAAATTACTTTTTACGGCCTTTGGAAAGTGTTCAAAACGTCGGGAGTTTAAATATGTAAAATAAACGCAATAAAATCCGTAAAAGGTAATTTTATTTAATAATGTATAGTATTCGCGTTAACAAAAGAAATAATTATTCATTCTCAATGATTATTTATTGAAAGAGGGCCGTGTCGCAGACCTATTGGCCCTGCAAACGAAGGTAGTGACATCAAATTTTGCTTGGAAACAACTTTGCGGTATTGTGTACCACTAAGGAAAAGGAGCAACTCGTTCTGTTTTAAAATCTATTAAAGGTTCCGAAATTGTTGTTCGAGTAGGTGTGATTTCTGTGTAGTAGACCGTGACCGCTGTTTCCCTTAGTGTTTCTTGCTTATTATTGTGTCGTTAAAAAATTCTGCCTTTTGCCGCGTTTAGATTTCACACCTTTGTGCCTTTTGTGCTTTGGCAATGTTTCGTAGGGGTGAGTCTTGCTTACTACCCCTATTCTGAACATTGTTACACAAAAATTGTTATTAATTCTTGACAAAATAAAATTGGCACCTTATATTTTAAAGATCCTTTTTATATAATTTTATTCAATTTGAAAGAAGCAAGGTAGCCACAGTAGTCAGAACTTAATTTTTTAATAATTGACTTATTTAAAGGTTGTCAATTTGTAAATATATTATCTATACACGTAGCAGAAGTATCAATGATTCTAGTAGGTTATAGTAATAAATTGATAAGGTTATATGATCTTAACAATGATCTGAATCTAATTCTGGTTGTAGAATTACCTAATAAATTATAAAGTCACCACAAATCATAATACACTTATTAGATTCAGATAGCTTTAATAATATTTCTTCTTACAAAACTTCAAAAGGTTCATGTAACGCTCAAGCTCTGCACAGGCTATTTCAATAGTCCGTTCAATAGAGAGGCTCACAACATCTTTAGTATTATATATTTTACAGTATTTTTAATAATTATTATAGAGCCACTGCGTATAGCTTTATCTCTACTGAACAGGCTAGCAACATGGTGACATCCAAAATTAGGCATAAATTGATGTTCTTGAAGCCAGTGCTCAGTTACCCATAAAATATCTATTTAAAATTATTTAACAATAGCTCAACTTCTAGCTCTTTACTGGAAATTCCCTGAATATTTTGATGTACCAGGTTTATACAATAGTTGTTTTTATTAAAAGTTCTGTTGTTCAAAATAATATTTCGATGTAATAGTGAACAGGTTGGGCTATGTATAAATCTAGATAAAACAAAAATTATGACAAATAGTGACAAGACGCAAATATTATTGAGATCAAAACCAATCCAATGCGTAGAAGAATATGTTTATCTTGGCCAACTTATATCGTTCAAATATAGTACGGATAGGGAAATTGAGCGTAGAATAAAGGCCACGTGGAACAAATATTGGGCTCTGAAAGAAGTATTTAAAGGACCCATGTCTACTAAATTAAAAACAAGAGACATTCCAAATTTGCGTGCACCTGTCTTCTTATGCATGCCAAACCTGGACATTGAAAATTCACAAATTAACAAAAAAACCTGCAATACAAAGAAGCTATCTGAATCTAAAACTTAAAGACAAAATTAAAATACTGCTATAAGAGACAGAACCAAAGCAAGAGACATTCTTAAACAAATATGAAATTAAAGTGGAAGTGGGCAGGTCACCTAGAAGAGTAACTGACACAGATGGTCTCAAAGGGTTACTAATTGGCATCCATATAAGAAAAGAAGAAGAGCAGACCCGTCAAAAGATGGAGCGACGATATGAGGAAATGGTGGAACGTGCTCCATAGGAGTGAGTGGCTCAAGACAGATCTTGTTGGAGTGGTTTGGAGGAGGCTTTTACGCGCTTTAGAGCCCTCACATTAACTACTACAACATAATTTAATTAGATATAAGTAATACTAACTAAACTAATAAATCAAATAAAATTTTGTCACTGTCAAATGTATGAGGGATAAAATAAAGCTTTATTATTACTATTATTGTTAAAAATATATATTACTTCATTGTGAAAAAAATTCCTCAGTTGTCTTGAGATTTAAATTAAATTACTTGGAACGGATTCCAAATTGAGTGTCAACATTTGATCCTGCTCAATAGAAGCAGGGGTCTGGTTAGCTAAGCCATTGCCTGTGTTTTTAAAAATACATAATTTTTTATACAAATTATTTTTTATAAAAATTAGATAGGTATATCCTATCATATGTCAAATAAAATTTCTAAAAATTGATTATTAATGTCAATTACATTAATTTTCTTTAAATAAGTGGTGTTGTTAAATATTTACAATCAATTTTATATAATAGACCTAAATCATTGTTAATCTATAAGGTAGGGAAACACATTACCTTTTATACTTTAAGTTTATTTAGTTTTTCTTGATAGTACAGTAGGTTTTGACTATTATCCTTTCTCCTTCTTCTAATCAAAATGATTAAAATAGTGTTGGGGCAATGTGTTCCAGTCAAAATTTTTCTCATTATATGTGAGTAAGTAGCTTCGGGCATACAGATGTTACATACTGATTCCCCCAAACACTTGTCTAGTAGGAATGAGCCCATATTTCTTATCAGTTCATCACTGTATACTTTAATGTAGTTATTAGAAGAAATATGTTCTGTTATGTCTTTAAGGCCACTGTGAAACGTTACAGTCTACGACAAAGACTCAGTAAACTTCAGCCCTGAATGACTGTATGCTTTGACAGTCACATACACAATTTTTGGTCAAGGAATCAAATCTGTCAGAATTATATTTACACAAATCTACGAGATCATTCATAGCCAGTATGTGTTCTAAGGATGCCTCAATTTTTTTAAAGAACATTTAAAGATTACATCTAAAATGCAATCTCATCCTACAGTGTACTGACAGCAGCCTTATGAGACAGCTGAGCTGCCTTAGCCTCATAATAACACAAGTTTATTTTGTCTCCAGGTTAAGTTCTTTTAATTACACTAAATAATATTACAAGCACTATTTTCTCTTAAAAAACCTGCAACAGCATTTAACAGAAATCTAACAACGATAAAATTATAGAACGTTATTTAAATATATTTCAAAGCAGATCTAAATTACAGTTTCGTAAATTTGGAGTTGTCGACTGACGATTTACTAGATGATTTTTATTGACTCAAGTCCCTGTAAAGGATATCTAAGCGATTTTAAATGACCACGAGCCATTAAAACATAAGCAAACTGCATTTTAAATTACTGACTAAACGCTCCATTAAATCTAACGGCCATGCTCAACTTACATTATTAAGGAAATGCCGCATTGTGCGTTTTGTTTTATTATCATTACTCTAATGATAATTTGCAGTGGTAGGTCCCCTGTTTACAGGAGACCATCTGGGGTACCACCGCGGTGCCCATTCTGCCGCGAAGGAGTAGTGTGAAAACACTGCTGCTTTCAGTGTATAATATCAAACTGGTGAAAGTTTACAACATTTTACATTAGAACTATTCAAGCCTAAAAGTTGCAAAGGATGAAACTAATAAACTTTTTATTTATGCACAAACTTGACAATACGGTTGTGTATTTTTAAATTAAATCTGTGATAATTACTGGTAATATTGTAAAATGGAATAAAACACACTGAACTAAATTAAAAAACGGTACTGTTCAAAAATATTGTGTTGTATTTTTTAGCTGATATGCACTAGACCATGTCGACATATTATGTCACGAATTTTTATTTGCTTAGCACTCTTGTGTTCATGTTCATTATTTTCGGTTATAAGGCATTTGTGGCATGATTTTTTTTATAAAATTGTTGACAGGATGTAATAAGAAGACATTTCTTAAGATCACAAAAGACTTATGAACCGCTTAACTTTTAAGTGGCCCTTTACATCGTTGTTGCTAACCTATGGCACCCCAGTGGTACAAAGAACCTGCGTGAGAAATCTTCATCCCCTCCTGTCCTATGCTACGCGCTCTGCATCCTGCCAATTCAGCCCGACTGCTCTAGTAACTCAGCATCAACGGTACGTTATCACATATGCTCTGGCTGGCCTAGTTTCCCGGTTGGATGAGAAAAATAGGAGCAAAAATAAAGCCTAAAATAGTGGTCTTAAAAATAAACTAATTTTAAATGCAATATTAGGTAGTAAGTATTAAGGCTATTTTTATTTTTTTTATTCGTCTGTCCTATACTCTACTTAAACAAACGACCCGAGACCCGCTAAGAATGTCGTTAACCTTCTTTTTATTTTGGTGACGCCACCTAGAAAGGAAAACGATAAATAGTTTCCTCATTTTGCTAAGATCTCCTAAACATCTATTAAACTAAACATAATACTTCTATCGTTAAATATGATTCTTGGTGGATAGCAGAATAGTCAAATACACAGACGGATCAATGAAGACAAAGTGTGCTGAAAGTATATTTCTCACGGAATCATACGTATATGCGTACTTTACGCAGCTTAGCTATAATTATTTTTTTAAACTTTTAGGGGAATATAGTACCTTAAATAGCATATGAATTGATTTATTTTGGTAGTATATAATATATCACACTGCTACGCGATAAATTGGGCGGTCGCCATGATTATCAAACTTTGATTAAACACAACGTAAACTAATTTATGGGCTATATTCCGTCTCTTGATTTGTTTTCCATTTGTGGGACGGTAATTTAAAATGTAATGGAAATTCTGAACTTAAGACTACATTAAACTTTTTAATGGAATATAATGACGTAATATAATATAGGCAAAAGTTAAAACAATTCTACATGGCATTATGATACTTTTCTTAGCGTTAGTCTTTTTGACCGACCTCTCAAAAAGGTGGTACTCAATTCGGAGCGCTTTTTAAATGTGTTACCTCTTACCGATTTTGTAAATTATTTTTTAAATTATATTATCCAGTCAGTGGTCCGAGTTTATTTAATACATTTGTAATAAGAAGATTAATAGATTTTTAGAAACAAAAATAAATTACGGCACCAAAAATCTCAACCTCCTGCGATTAAATTACAAACGCTGCGAAAACCGTAAAAGATAGGCATAAAGTATGTCTTACATACTACTTGAATTGGTCTACTATAAAGTCTGCGACGGCATATATTCATATTAAAAAATACCCCAAAAAAAACCATTTTAATGTTTAAATGCAATGAGCTCGCTTAAGGTAATATCGTTTAAGATTACATAAAAGTAATGCATTCGAATAATTCTTCATTCTTTGTTCATAAAACGTGTACATATGTTATATACATTTATACATGATGTTTTGATTAAAAAAATTGTGGCAGAAATCACGGTGTTGTTTCTTGCAGACGGCACGTTGTCACCCATAGCGAGAAAATGTTATATACTGTTTAAGGTAATATTTTTTGGTTCAAATTTCTTATTTTTTTTAAGAATTTTGAACCAAAAAATATTAAGCTTTAGATATCTAAATTAACATGGCCTAAAATTTTCAAGTAAAATCCTATGAGCTTGTAAATATGTAATGAAATAAAAATAAAATAACGTATCTTGTATCGTATCATAAATAACAATATGCATACTTGATACAGATGAGTTTCGAATATGCATATTGCTTATTAATATGCATATTCGCAAATAAAAGACTTTGAAAACTAAAAGGGTTCGTAGCATAAAAAAAATGAGGTTTTGTGGTTGAAATGTGTTTTTGTGGATGAAAAATATATTTAAGAATGAAATTGAAAAACAGACGCGTATTATTTCCAAACCTATTACAAATTTCGCGTTTATTTTAATCCCATTTGCCAGTAGGTTATAATAAAATAGCCAGCATAAAAAAAAATGAGGTTTTGTGGTTGAAATGTGTTTTTGTGGATGAAAAATATATTTAAGAATGAAATTGAAAAACAGACCCGTATTATTTCCTAACCTATTACAAATTTCGCGTTTATTTTTATCCCATTTGCCAGTAGATTAAAACGTTCTATTTCTGTATTCTTTTATAGGATTTGTTTTAATAGAGTCATGAGTGAAAAGGAACAATTTTTTTTTTTTAATAAAGCATTGTTACCACTGATCATAATATGATTTTCTTATATTACTTAATTTATAACGAAACTTCTTACAACAATAAAAAGTCCTCGCATTTATAACCTTAAGATTTTTTTTGCACAAAAATAGAAGTCCATTTTCTAATCTTTAATGAACTCCTTTTCATCGGGTAATTTAACGCTTTTAAATTGAGAAATTATCTTGATTTTGTTGAGGATTCTTTAAGTAGAAAAACAGATTCTGAGTTTTAATTGTTTTCTTTTTAGCTTTAATGTTAAAACAAATTGTAGTAATTTAAAATATGAGACTTACATTATGAATAGCTATATAAATTGTAATGTATAATGTTGTTTAATTGCACTAAATTAAATATACATACATCCATATATATATTTATCCTTTATCTATAAGGTTTAAGCAATTGTTATCAAAGAAAATGTATTGTGATTTGTATTTTAAAATAAAGATAATTGTGTACATCTAGGCAGTAGTAATTAATACAAACTAAAATCTTACAACGGTATAAAAAGCGCAATCTGAAGTAAATAGACAAATTTTTATTCTATGATTAGTTGACACTATAAAAGAAAATAAAATTATATTTTTTTTTACAATTTTATTTGTATGGAAAGTTTTAATCAATGACTACGACTATGACCTCTAAAATCCAAGTATATTTTTATTAAGAATGTAAATTATAGAAATTATAATTAATGAAAAAAAACATGTTTGACAATAATTTGTACATGATTACAACATTATCAAATAACTGTAAGACGAATCTTCTTAGGTTACACCAAGTTTCCAATTAAGCGCTTAATGAGTTTTGTTTTATATCCAGTTAACGCATAAAGTTTATTTGTATTTAATATTTAAAACTGCTAAAATCTTAAGATTTATTTGAGATATAACTAAAAACTCTGATTTTTAGGGGGGCCTATTATTAAACATTAACCTATCAGCATACTATACATACAACCTACTATTTATAACCAATCAGTTGAGTTGTCCGTGTTCGTTAGATGTAAGAAATTGATAAACTTTACCTCAAAAGAAGTTACTAAAGTCTTATGTGTAGTGGTATGTTCATGAGCGGAATGAAAATTATTGTAAAATAAAGAAAAGTACAAACGGTGACATTTGGCAACGGCTCTAGCTCGTCATACAGAAAGTAATTTAAAAAATGCAACAGCAGATTGTTGTGTAATAGTATTTAGGGATATGAGAATCCTAAATAGAGCTAGTTTTACTTAGTAGCATACTTTTAAAATAACACTTCGCTCAATTAATTGATCTTACCGTTATTTAAAGATTTCTTTATTTTAACTGGAATATAAACAAAAAACATTCAAACTATACGCTAAAATTCATAAACTGTAAAGTTACTACAGGAAATTGCATCAGTGGTAAAATTTCATTAACTTCATCAAAAATATCATTTATCGCAAACGTTTCTTAATTTCTTCATCATCAGCCTGTATAAGTCCACTGCTAGACATAGGCCTCCTTAGACCGTATCCCACCACACTGCTCCAATGCGGGTTGGTGGGTGAATAAAGTTTCTAAATTTTGTAATGGTAGGGTAAGGGAGATATATTGGTGATAAGTATGTGGTGATAGTTTTCAAACACTTTGTATGACCGCGTTAGGAATGCTACAAGTGTAAACGGTATAAAACCTTTTCACTCGCTCCGGTAATTTGTCTCATCGTTTGGCGAACAAAGCATTCCTAATGCGGTCATACAAAGTGTTTTAAAAATCATCCCACATTATATATCACAATATATTCCCACCTATACTTTATCGCATCATTAATAGAATAAGACGTACATAAATTAGAAAATTCAAAGTATCCTTAATGAATAGGACGTCGATAACCACACGATAATATTCCCTTCTAATATATACAACCGTATGCAGTTTCTTTCGATAACTTAATCAAAAGCTTGCTCTACTTCCTTAGACGTATCATAGCTGCTTATTGAAAAATAATAATCCACACATTTTATACGACCTCTCTCTCATAACCATTATATATAAATCTTCTTAATGTTTTCTCCTCATAAAAACTGCCCAATGTAATATTATTTTTTTACAAATATTACAAATAATACCTATTATACTATTGAGGTTTGAAATGAAATCTTCGGCACTTTTGCAAAATAAATCAATATAATCATCATCATCATCATCATCATAATCGCCTGTGTTCGTCCACTGCTGGACATAGGCCCCTCTAATCACGCCACCGCTTCCGATCTTCGCTATTCTCATCCAGCCCACACCGGCCACTTTGAATGTCGTCACTCCATCTTGCCGCAGGGCGTCCTCACTACGTTTGCCGAGCCTCGGTCTCCACTCCAGAACTTTTCGACTCAGCGGTCGTCAGTTCTGCGGCTTATACCGCCCTGCCACTTCAGCTTACTAATCCGGTGGGCTATGTCGGTGATTTTGGTTCTCTGTCGGATCACGTCATTTCTGATGCGGTCCTTCAGAGATACTCCGAGCATAGCCTCTCCATAGCTCGCTGAGCGACTTTAAATTGTGACAGTCGAACCGTAAGTGTCAAGTCTCGGCACCGTAGGTCAAAACGGGTAGGACGCACTTATCGAAGACTTTCGATTTGAGGCTTTGTGGGATGGGTGACGAGAAAACTCGAGAAGTTATGAAAGCTGCCCAGCCCAGCCGAACCTTCTGTTGGCCTCCCCTCAAAGTTGTTTTACCTGTTGGAGCGTTTGCCTGGTAAACGTACTCAAACAACTTCGAGGAGGTGCCTTCAATGTGATCGGTCCCGGATCAACGTGCTCGTTAAACATGACCTTGGTTTTACCCAAGTTCATCCGGAGACCGATGCTGCAGAAGACTCAGCTCGGCTTTGCACCATTTTTGCAGGTCCTTAGCGGTCTCAGCCATGATGACGATATCGTCCGCAAATCGAAGATGGGATTACTCGCCGTTCACATTTATGCCGTGTCCTTCCCAGTTGAGCGTCCTGAACATGTCCTCAAGCGCGGCGGAGAACAATTTCGGAGACATGACGTCTCCTTGTCTCACACGCGGTGCAGGGGATGAGCTCAGTCTGCCTATGTAAACAATATTATACTATATATGACTTTTCGATGAGAGTGATAAACATGTTACATAAAACTATTAATGCCACCATTACCATTTGTCGCAAATCATGAAACTACAAGTTTCAACAAACGCAGGATAATTCTTGAAAAAAAACCTAATATAAGCGTAGAAAATGCCTGGTTGTTACGTCAGCTTGAGATAACAGAGCAAAGTTTCAAACCAAGCACACCGCATCAGCTAATATCACCCCTAATTGATTAATAATACCCTGTACCATATACGTAGGCGATAACGGGTTTGGAATAAAGGCAGGACAATTCTAGACAAAATTAACGGTATAAAATAGTTTTTTCTTCAGCCTTTTAAAAAAATCATTTCTTTTCTAAGATTCTCATAATATAATGTGACCGGTAAAAGAACATTTACAACACCATATATTCGAGTTTTAATGCCGAAAACTATTGTTTTATGTAACTACTTTTATATGGTAAGTTAGTAGTGAGCTTTGCGTACAGTAGTTTATTATTTACGTAAAGACATAAGTTGAATTGTTATTTGTAATATTATAATAAAAGTCCTAAGGTCTTCAACAAATGTATGTATGTTGCCAACCATAGCCTCAACCACTAATATATATAAATCTCGAGTCACGACGTTTGTCCGATGAACACCTAAAATACTTAACCGATTTTTACCATATGTGCAGTTTAATCCAACTTAAAATATACTTACATCATAATTTATAACCGCTATAATGTTTTATAACAATTTATTTTTCTATTATTATTTGGTGTAGCTACAAAACGATTGTGACAGTTTGCGATTGATTCGTTGTGTTTGTCAATGTAACGCGGTTTAATACTATTAACTTTTCGTTGATAAAAGGAGAATTGGGACAATAAAATTAATTGCTAAAATTAATTAATTTTGGTCAGTTCATTTTATAATAATTTTGTCTATTGTTAAAAACAAAAATGCATTTCGTAACCGTTATTTTACACAGGCCATCAATTTAAAAAGTTTTGATTAAAAGCACCTATCATGCACTAACAACATAAAATGTAAAATTAGATATGAATTTTTACAGAGCAAATTAATATCAGTGATGTTCTGTGAAAAGGACATTTTTTTGACATATTTAACAGGGATACGATTAAAGGTACTGTATATTCGTTATTTATTATTTCATCGATAGTTGTTTCTTACGTTGCAGACGAATGTAATCAACTTTTGTTATTTGTTTTTAATAGCATGCAAATAAAATATTAAAATTATGTTTTAGTGCTAGTAGTAGCTCACTTATCCATTCAAATTATCACATTTTTATAGAAAGTAAGAATAAAATAATATAATAATTTTTAAAACGAACTCTTTTGTACAGCATTTTGCACGATATCAACAGAAGGAACATTTCGATTAATCGTCTTCAGACGATTTTTATACCACTATTAAATAAACGACTTTGAGGCGGGCTTCAATCGAAACTTATTTCAAGCCGCTGAAGAAGATTGGTCAATTCCTCACCACCATGTGCAATATTCCTCTACAAGATCCAGGGTGTACAAGCTAGATTGTGACTGCGACCTCTCTTATATTGGACAAACAAAGCGAGCAATAAGAACCTGCGTGAAGAACATATAGCTGACATTAAACATAAAGACCCAACAAGTCGGCAGTGTGTGACCATACCTTAAATCACCCAAACCATTACATCAGATTTGATCGACCAAACTCGCTAAAGAACACCGATTCCTACCAAGGATGATCCGTAGGCTATTGAGATAAGAAACATCCAATTTCAATAGAGAAGATGGTTGGGTTCTACCATCTGCTGGGGACCCCATAATTAATAAATTAAAAATTAAACCAACATAATACCACTGCTGGCTCTAACGATAAAACCAGTTCATTTTGCATTGGTCGGAGAGTACAGAATAAAAATAATTAATTACAATTAAGAGCTGGAAACCCTTCAGCACTGGCAACAAGACGCATGACATCTCAGTCTACCCCGTGAACACGGCCTCTGGAAAGATATTCGAAACGTCAGGAATTTAAAACGTAAAATAAACGATAAATCCGTAAAGTCATTTATTTAATAATGTATAATATTCGCGCAAACAATAGAAATAATTATTTTATACCACTGCTAGGTTTTATTGTATTTAGTATAACAGTAGTATCATCGAGTTCACTGTTTTTTTACAAATGACATTTATGTAATAAACCATGGTGGTCCTCATGACTGATATTCTCTTTCCGTTTATCTTAAGCCATTTATTTATTACAATGTAAAATAAGTAAAACCAACCACGGAAACGCAAGCGGCAGGGTCTGCTATATGTATATATAGCTTGTATAATTTAAATATTAAGATAATAGTAATTTACCATAGTATGGGCTGTCCTTTAGAAACCGGAGGTAGTGGGTTCGAATCATGCGGGATCAACAAAATTTTCATTGTTGTGTCCTAGTTGATTAGGACATTTGGGCAGATTACCAAATTGTCGAAAAGTATGTATGGGCATGTAAAAGTCTGATCAACTACAATCTGTATTAGAACAGCGTGGTGAGATACGGTCCAAAACTCCCTAGTGGAGAAGGCGTGCTTTAGGAAAACTTATGTCCAGCAGTGGACTAACACAGGCTGTAAATGACGATGATGATGATGATGATGAATATATCTTACAAATAGTTTAAAAGACTTTAGAATATTTTCCATTGTGAAAAAACCATCGTTTTCATTCTTTTTTCAAATGTGAAGGTCAATAAAACTTTATTATATTTTTTAAACTACTTTGCTCATTAAGGTGCGTTGTTTCGTGGCCATTGACGTTTTAGAGCTTCTGGAAGTCATATGAAAGTCCTTTAAATAGTCTTGATTTTTACTTAATATTAATTTGTTTGATTCAAAACCAGTGACCAGCTCTCTCTCACCAGTGACCAGCTCACTCAGGGCTTAACAGCCAGATAAATAGCTAGTGGACCACCTCACAGTAACATACTTTATCTGGTTAACAATTAATTCAGTTTCTTACATTAACTTACATAGAACTTAGCTACCATTTATCCATTATTCATTACATATTTTATAAAGTAAGTTATACATAAATTTCCGTTTAACTGTTGATTGTTAGCTAAGAGCGTTTGCGTTATGCTGCAAAGTCAAAAATAAGCTGAACATCGAACGCGTTTAGTTTTTTGCAACAAGTGAAGTTTAAATGTGACATTTAAACTCCCTAATTGTAATGTTTTAGGTAATTAGGTATAAGTAGGTGTGCCAGCAGAATATCAACGTTGGCCTTAGCCAACATAATGCCAGTTGGAACCTTATCGATCCAGCATCGTTGTATACGTCAACGAGAACAAGAAGGGTTCACGTAGTTAAAGTTCTTGTATTGTTGTGTTCTTTGATGTTTTTTTTAATATTATTATTAAATAGTGTTTTTATTGTAAAATATCGTTTTCATGTTCTCTTTTTATGCTATGTTACAATAAGTAGGTTTAAACCTAGATAGCCCTTTTGTTGTACTTTTTACGTTGTTTGTTTGTTAATTAGTTAGTTATTGTGTCTATTTGTTTGTTTTTAATGTGCTGGATTGATTAAATGAGTTATTATTATTATTATTTTACTATTATTTATTAATTTAAGATTGTACCGTAATAAATAGGTAACAAATATAATCAAATATTTTATTTATTAGATTTTATTCTAAGTTAGAGTTATTAATACGCTTTTATGAAATTTGGCATACTTATTAAGGACCGATGACAAATTAATATTTTAAATTTTATTAATGGTTGTTGTCTATTTTTCAGTTGAATTTCTACAAGCTTATGTTCATGTCCACTGCTACACATGGCCTATGTGTAGCCCCAATGTCGCCTTCTCCGAGCGAACTTCTACAAGTTGTTTTATATACCTTATCCCACCACGCTAGTCCATTGGGGTTGGTGAGTTGACCCACTTTTACATGCCCATCCGAGGATCATCTTACTTTTCAGAAAACGGCCCAGATAGCCCTAATCAACTAGGAAACAACAATGAAAATTTGTTAAGTTCCTGCAGGATTAGAACCACGACCTACGGTCGGTATCTTTTTCAGTCGGTCGGTCGGTATATTTTTAATCACGATTTTTTGCATGAATTATTGAACTTTAGGTTTTATTATTTTTACATAAACAAACTACACTTTTATATACTAAAGTAAAAATTTAGAAATGAAACATAACATGGTTAAAAATACATAAATTTTCAACCATATAAAGATGGTAAAAAACAAAAACAAAACCCAAAAGTTTAGTCGTAGTTAATTATAAAGCAAATATTAATAATATTTTTATATTGCTGTAATATTTGTTAATTAACACCATAAAAAATAAAAACTCATTTGAAGTAGACGACAGGTAAAAATAGGATGCGTTAAAATTTTGAGGGTCTTTCTCTCATGAGCAGGGTTAAGAACTGCTTGAAAAGTAATATTACGTTACGTCCTGAAGAAATTTGTCAAATTTTTCTTATTGCATTATTTTTTATTTATGAAACATGTTTTTTAAACTGTTTTATTTCAAGCTATTTATTTATTTGTTCACGCTTCTACTACATAATCAGTTTTAGGGTTATTCTAACAATATCAGTTTCTGAGAACTTTGCACCAGTCGGAAAAGATGCGGTGGCAAGCGTCTTGTTTCTTTGTCTTAACGGGTCAACCCTTCTTAAATTTATAAGTAAAGTATTGATAGGTTTACTTTATCAAAATTATAAATGTCAGTTAATGTGGTTGCAATGTATGTTATACACTACTCCGCACGTTGCTCCGTAGTAGGTTTTATAAAAATTTATATAACTAGATAAAGTTATATCAATCAATCTTACCTAATTCTACCATCAATCTTTTACTATATTGACTAACAACAAAATAAATCTATAATTGTTTAGAACTCTTATAAGTGTCACAGGAAGATTTTTTTCAAATATTTACAAAGTCATTAAATAACGTAATTAGAAAAACTGTCAAGTAATAAACATATAATTTACACATATACACATACGATTTATTCTTCACGTATTTTTTATATATACGAGGAGTTATACATATATTTCGATAGATGGGTTTTGTCTTCGTATACATAAAACTATGTATAGAAATAGAACAATCAATATAATAATCGCTGAAGAAACCAACTTCAACCTGGAATTAAAACCATTGATTGTCAATATAAGCGTGTTGAATACGAATTTAAAGGAGAGTGTTTGTAACGAAGCAATAAGGCGTAACGGAAGCACTAATAGTAAGACCCCATTACGTACGTACACGAACCACTTGAAGGCTTTGTTTACTCTGCGACGTCGCTACTTAGGTCATATACTACCAATGAGGAAAGTGCTGCTCTTAACCTAATTGCATGTATTTTAAACGATCAAATGGATGATTTCTGTTGATGGACTTCCCAAAGAAATTGTAAAAACATACTCTTATCAAAATTTAAGTTTAACTAATGTTTTATGTATGTTTCCGTTTATAGTGAACTTTTTATTTTCTATTTTAAGCATTGTTAATAGAATCATATATTGTATTGTAATATCATATGACATAATAACGTTAAATTGAAATTTAATCAAAACAACTATGGGCATATAAAATATCTACATAGCAAAAATAACTTTTCATGCCTGCTTGTCGTGAATAACAAGGACATTTTCACTACAAGATAGCAAAATAATATAAAACAACTTATATAAGACAAGTGAATAAATTTTATTAAAATAGTTCAATTTGAATAATCTGGAACACACTGAGGTTGCATGATATTAAAACTAAATCACTAAGGCTCTTGTATCGTCGTCCCTTACTAGCGCCGGCGCCCTTTTGAATTTTTGAAGGTGACAACTTTCTTTAAGCTTAAAATTAAATTAAATACGCATCCCTAAAATGACATTTTCTATGAAACAAATGTGTTTATTATTTCTGCTACACATCCTGCTATATAAAAAATTTATAATTAAAGAAGTGACTTTAATGCTATCAGGTCATTAATTCAAAGGTGATTTTTTTTTGTCTGTTTGCATTTCAATTTTTACTATTTAAAAAGTCCGAGAATATTCCGATTTTGCCAATGTTAACAATAATTTGCCAAAAATTGCAAGAATAATTTACAATATCAATTAGGTTTAGCGGAGTAGTAGAAGAGTGCCAATAACTTAATTGCTTTACCAACCTGGTAGTAAGGGCGGTTTACATATCTTTGCTCAGATTCATCGCTTCAAATGTACTTGTTCCACATCTGAAACCATCGTCCATACTACTAGGCTACGGAGGCAATTTAGTGCGGCGTTTCTTACATCAGTGACGTAATTTCCTGACCAGAGATTGATGCTCTTAATGAGCATAACGCCAGCATCAATCGTGAAGCGACCCTAGTGAAACCGTACTGTTTGTTATTGATAAGACAGTTACTGTTAAAATGTTTCATTAATTGGTTCAATATAGTTTTTCAAATTTTTACTAAAAGAAGGCAAAATGGAGATAGGTCTAAAATTATTAGGGTCCATATTACACCCTGCTTTAAAACCGTTATAACTCTACTGTGCTTCATTAGGTCAGGATACTCGCCTCTCTGGATGCCTACATTAAATATTGTTGCTATGAGGTGATACTACATCAATAATTTAATTTATCACCTTAACAGAGATTCCCCAAAGGTCTGCGGTTTTTCATATCCAATTATCTAAATGCACTAATAATGTCTTTGCTACATACATCAGTAAAATTAAACATTTTTACATTCAATAACATTATCTTTTAATAGTGATTCGGCAACTGTTGGAGAAGACAAAAGTGACTTGGTAGTCGAAACCGGAATGTCCGAAAAAATGTGTCGATATAAGTAGCAACATCTATGTTAGCCTTATTTCTCACAGTTTAAAGCCATGATGACGGGCACTCAAGTCTAATTTAGGTGCGTTAAAGTCTCCAATAATGCAGAAGTTTTATTGAAAACTCCTCTAGGATAGATTGCATATTAACAAAATAGGTTTCATATCTGTTACAGTCAGTTGCTGGTGGAATATAAAGTGCGCTAATTTGTAACTCTAGGTTCGTTACCTATTTGTAAAAGTATATGGTCAATAATCGGAGAAAGAGAGAGAACGGGTAGACGTGAGGCATACGGATATTACCCATTACGGCGACCAACACCCACCACTGTACCGCCACCCCGTTATCGCGTAATGACGGTCACTTCTGTAAACATTGTATCCAGCGTCAATAAATTCACTGTTAGACATGTCATTATTTAGCCATAACATAGCCATGTTTCGGTTAATACGATTATGTCATATTACTGCTGAAGAATGTTTCCATACAATACATGCAGTTTAGTTCCAAGTCCGCGGCAGTTCTGGTAATATATTTATAGTTTATTTAAATTAGCCATTCATATAGCGTTAAAGTTATAGTATTATTAATAATAATAAGGCAACGAGTTAAGTCTATGTATTTAAAGGCAATAAGATGTTTAGTAATTTCGTATTTTTTTATTTTACTACGTCGTAAATTCGAGCTACTTTTATTATTAAAGTTGTTTTGTAAGAAAGTCACTAAATTGTATGTGAGTGAGAACTGTTTAAGGTGTATGTGTGGCGTGAGTAGGTGCGCAAAATAAGTGCGGTTTATATTTCTATGTAATGCAATGCACGTATATAAATCTATTACTAAAAGATACAAAATAAAGGTATACATAATCATAATATGATAATACGGGTTAATATAATATATAACCTTAGATAAGTTTTTCGATATTTGTCTCTCAGCCTGTCCAGTACGAATGGAATAACCGTAAGATAGATAGTTTCCTAAGACCGACTTGGACATTTTTTCTATTGTGTCACCTATCCCGTATATTTCCATATAAATTACCATTCCGTATTCGCAGCTTCTGCATTCATGGCATGTTTACCAAACATATCCTCCGCGAAGAAAAAGCTTTTACGGTATAAAAAAACTTGCTGCAAAAAGAGAGAAGTGGTCATACTTCTCTCTTTTGTAAAGTCGGCCAAAACGACTACTCCTTTTACGTCTATTACGGTAGCAATATTTGTTGCATGTAATCTATTAACAAACATTAACAGAAAAGGGCTTTTTATTCTTGTTTTCAATGTCGTAAGATTTAATTTTGGTCTAGAAAATGTAATTTTTAGGGTATACATGTCTTCATAAAAATTATTGTTCTAATGTTCATCATAAGAACATTTGAACAGCTGATGTTTTGTATTGTCCTAATAAAATTTACGATAACTTGACTTTGTAGTTTGGTTATGATAATGTAAAACATTCGAGACTTGGATAAGTATAAAATATGTACATTTTATAATTGCCTCCGTAGCCAAGTGGTAAGGGTGTGGTCTTTAGAAACCGGAGATCGTCGATTCGAATCCTGCGGGACTAAACAAATTTTCATTCATTCCTAGTCGATTAGGGCATCGATCACCAAACTTTCTGAAAAGTAAGAAAATCCATGCGTTGGATGGGCATGCAAAAAGTCGGTCCACCCACCAACCCAAATTGGACCAGCGTGGTGGGTTGAGGTCCAAAACCCCTTTATGGATAGGAGTGTATTAGGGGAAGCCTATGTCCAGCTGTGGACTATCACAGGCTAATGATGATGACATCGAACAAAAACTACTGCTTCCAAGCGGTGACTATTATTCGATATCATAAATTATAGCTTAAATCAACCAGTATATTCTATAAAATTTACTAATATTTTAACATTTAATCGTAATCTATATAAATATATAGTTTGGTCACATGACCTCTCTAATTGGCCTAGTTCGCTCGTACGGAGATCGCAACGCTATACAGAGAATTATTCGGCTAAACCCCTATCGTGTAATCCCACCCGTGTATTCCTTTTGCCATTACCTTTACATAGATGAAGCAATCCTGAGTCTGGGTCAAGCCCAAATTTTGTTGGAGTATGATAAGCGGTTAGTGTATTCAATAAAGTGGTTGAATACAGAAAAACAGACGAACGGAAAAATAATTAATACTATACGGAAAAACGGTTCAATTAGTATTAAATCGTTTCTCCGTATAGTAGTTACTATTTTTCCGATAGATAACACACCCGAAAACATAATTTTCAAACTATTAAAATCCTATGTTCCGTGCCGGTTCTTCTCAGGTCAGTAGCTTTAATTGGAAATTAAAGCTTCTGCATATTTGAAGCATTGTAAACTATGGTGTGGTCTATCAAAATGTTTTGGGACATAATATGTTTTGTTGTTATTGCAACTTTGCTAACAAGCAGAATTTTCGTTTCTTATGAAGTAACGTACGATATAACTGTACTATCGAAACTTAAGTGTGAAATATTGGCACCCGTTTAAAATATGGTCCATCAGGACCCACTTATTCATTATTTCAATGAATATTAATTATTTACCAGCGATTTAATAAATATAATATTTGACTATACTTTAATGCATTTGTAGTGGCAATAAATAGATTAAGTCTCAAAGATATAGGAAATAACATCTCAAACATTTAGCATAAAATTAAAAATTAATATTTCATGAATTAGTCTAAAAGGTAAATTTGCAAAAAAATCTAAATATATGACCGGCCCACCACCACTTAAATAAGCTAATCCTTTGCACGATGTTGTTGACCAGTATTTTTACTGATGAATTCATAACGAATTCTATCCAACAAAGAAACTCTAAGCATAGCGCTACTCTAACAGTATTGGACCATCGGGCTGTCTTCTCAGCTGCAATATGAGCCCAAGATAGACATATTTATTAACAAGTTGGAGTGTGACAAAATCGACATCGACCCGGCGCGGGAGAACGTCTTTGTTGAACATAACTTTCACCTTGTCCTAGTTCATCCTGAGGCCCGTGCGTCAGGTGGATTCATTCAAATTGTGCAACATCTTCTGCAAGCACTTCGAAGTCTCGGCCAACGGTTTAACCGTTATCATTAATACCACAAACAATCAGTCAACAGTCTAGGGTCTTAAAGACGTCTACCGAAGCATTAAAGTAGAGTTTCGGGAAAAATAATTTTCTTAATAGTTGGAACAATTTCGGGGTCGACATGATCTGTTAAACCAACGAAAACATGGTTCTAAAAAGATATTTCAGTAGTATGTTCTAGTTATATTTAACTTTTCTAAGATTAGACTTATTATTTTCCGACTATTAAAGAATATTTTTATACTGTCCAAAATAAAAAATATCACCTTAAAATTATCGCCTGATTATAGAACTACATCTCTTTAACTTATAATAATATAACTTTTTAAAATGATATAATCACGTTGTTTCAAAGTTATTAATATTAAAAAGTAACGATTTCACGTATAATTGCTACATCTCAATCGGGAATCCATTAACAAGGTTACAGTGATAGTTTGAAGTATAATGGTTAGTTTTCCCCGCTTCCTTTTTGCAGTGGTACCCTTTCAAGGTATACGTTAATTGCGCCGTGGGAACTTTCGCAATAGGCACTCAGAGGCCAAGATTAATAGTACAAAACAGTCCAAGGACACGAACTTTTTAAATGTTTTTATGTTATGTTTCTTGTACAAGCCAATAGCATAATTGAAGATGATGATTTATAACACTTTTTGTTATAAATCATACTTATAATGACATTGGATTATTCTTAAAAACCGTTGCTAAGGTACTTTTCTAGAATGCCCCCCGAAAATAAGTCCATATTTTCGAAGTGGCAGCTGTGGCCTGGTCCAGCCGCGAGGAATCTGCAAGAGACCTGGCCAGCCTAAAGAGTACGGTCATTGAGGCAGCTATAAGCAAGTTGGTTTTTCTGTAGCTTAGATGAAACCGCAGGGGATCAGGAGGACCGATATTCCATAGGTCGTTCTTGTTATTCTGTGCAGCTCGTCGGGGCCGCAGATGTGGTGGATAGAGGTCGTGGGAGGATGAGTTATTCGATACGAAGCAATCAATCTCTTTTCCTTTAACGGCTGAAACAAAGCTAATAGCGGAGTCTATAAGGCCACTGTTGTGGATTGAGAATGTAAACAATCTGGGTAACGAATTTGGGGGAGTCTGTTGCCCACGTTTAAAGGCTGACACAAAAACGTGTTCTTTTCAGGCCTAAGGAATAAATATATGGTGGTTCAATCCGGTGCTTATTTACCATGACACGTTCAAGCAACTTAAAAAAATACTCTTGTAGAAAATGGATACAATTGACTAAAATTGCATAACTTTTTTAAATAATTATATCACACGTGGTATTAAAATCCTATGTATAACCCTGATATCCCTATTTTATTTGTTCCTTGTAAATATATTTGTTTTGCTTAGCCATAACCTCGACCGCATTTAACTACTTAATTTTTACCAAGTCTTTAAGTTACAACGAACCGTTGTAACTTGCCGTTTACATTTCAAGTTAAGGAAATTTCAGTTCATATATCAATAAGAATTCTTCTTTCACTAATACATTTTGTTTAGGAAAATAGTCGCCTTATGCGTTACGACTAGTTTAAATATATATATTGTATGCCGAATAAAATAGATTGACCTTTTATGTTTTTAATAGATCCTATTGTTCTCGTTAATATATAAATATCAATTCTTTCGTAAAATATGATTAGGCGCAATTGGCGGGGAAATAAAGAAAATTCTTACAACGGTTGACATAAAACTCGTATGCCATCTCAGATTGTCTCTTATTTTTAAACCAAAGTTAAAGAAAAGGTGCCTTTTTTATAAATCCTACCTAATATAATAAAAAACTATGCTATTAAGTTTGGTTAATTTACGGGAAATAGGACTATTATTTGGGCCTAGGAGTCTTGTTATACCAAAGATCTCTGGTTTCTTGACCCCGACTAAAAGATTTGGCAGAGTCTATTACGTTGAGTATTAGGGCCAAAAATAAATGTGCAAATGTCCAAACGCGCCTTTAAAATGTTGACTTAATGGGTCTGCCTGGCCTGAACATTACCCGACATCGTCCCTGAGAAACGGAATAACGTGCGTTAACACACCTATGCAGAAGACTATTTTACTTTAAAACAAAAAACCTTTAAATATAATTTTCACTTAACTATTAGAATAAAAATAAATTGATTTTTCCCACTTCTGCAATACAAATGTTAGTATACAATCTATTACCGCTAATGACTGTCAATAAAAATATGTTTATTAACTATATATTAAATATGTTTTTAGTGAATCTCACGAAATATTTATTTATTTAACTGTTTATACGATTCAATCAATTAAGTAGCATTCGAAAACTAATGATAATAAAAACAGATTTAATACTTTTTTTAGGAAATGTGCTTGTGCTAGAATTAATATTAGCAATAACGATCAGTTTAACACTTAACGAAATACAATCCATTTTTGTATTCAAGAATTGGTATCCTTTGGAACCGACTACAGCGCTGGTTTTGTTGAGTAGTCGGATAAGTAGGTGGTAGATCTCTTTTTAATAGGGGACTGTCTCTAAATCTGATGGATGTCATGATGTCTGTAATTCTGATTAGGATTATAAAGTTCAAAACTTCAGTACAATGAATCAAACCGTATAGTTAGGGAATGTTGTATTAAGTACTTAATTTTTATTACGCCGATATCT
Organism: Lamproptera curius; assembly: GCA_029286875.1. Classification (NCBI taxonomy): domain Eukaryota; kingdom Metazoa; phylum Arthropoda; class Insecta; order Lepidoptera; family Papilionidae; genus Lamproptera; species Lamproptera curius. The sequence goes on from JAGSMT010001430.1 coordinate 38,005, forward strand.
TTGTTATGCGCTCATTGAACCGGCACGACCGGAGTGAAGGGGCCAGAATCCGCCTTCTCTTGTCTATCCGACGTATGGACTTTGTTAGTTTACAACCAATCGGGTCATCAGCCCATATTACTCTGGTAAATTCGAAAACAACATTTAACAGTTGTTGATTTCTAGTAGGGATTCAAGGGTTGTGGGGTTCGAGTGTAGAAGTGCAAGATACCTTATAGACGGACAACATTTAGTAAAATAATGAGGTTATTTCTTACTTTTCAATATTTCTTTTGGCTGTCGTCGCTACATGAATTCAAATAATTCCCTTTTAATACATTAACGGGCCCATGTAAGTAACTTCCTTCCATATACTTGTAAGCTATTTGTTACTGTTTTACACATCAGCGTCTATGTTATTAAATAATACTTTCTTTGCAATAACAATATCTAACTATTCCTACCTTAATTCCCGGATATAAAAATTAACCTTATACCGTCATTTATATAAATTAAATAATGGGATACTTCAAACTTCTACAATTAATTGAAAAATAGTTTATATATAACTATTTTAAATATATTAAAAAAAATCGGTCATCAAGTCTTATATAATCAAATGTACTTTGAGTTTTTTAACGCGAGGCTAAATCTAGTTAAGTTTTGTTATTTTATTTAAAAAAAAGAAAAATCCAAAAAGTCAAAATGATAACAACAACTGACAACACCTTTCACACACAAGGAGAGTTCCGTTCCGTGTAGCGGCTTATACCAAGTTGTCCCGCAATATTTCAGACCTATCTTTTATACACCATCGCACAGAGACAAAACGTCAATATCCAGACTCCTTTTCTCTAATTACCCGCATTAGAAATGGTATTCCGACATTATCTATACGATATATATTTCTCTCTATCGTTATTTAATTGAAAAAAACAGCAAAATGGAAACAGAATAAAAACATTTTGCTGTAACGGTCCTTTTTGTTTTTGACAGTTATATAACAACGAT
>JAGSMT010001431.1:0-103294 GCA_029286875.1 Lamproptera curius
CTGCAAGCAAGTACGTCAGTACTAAAGAGCTATATTATTCTTACTACTTTTTACCCCAGCAAAATTCATTGCAAATATCTTTAAATAAAACAGGCTGAGCCATTAATGGACTGCTAGTATTCTAAATAAAAATAAAATTATATAACTTGAGTTGTATATAACTTTTCATTTAACAAATAATCCTTTTCTTGTGTTTTTTTTTACAAGTTTCTTGATAGATTTTAATAATTGGTTGATTTAAAGAAAATTAACAAAAAATATACTAATATACGATAATTGTTTTTTCACGATAGTGTCATGATAATTTTATGAACTTGGCAACATGAAGGTTATTCAAAAATTGTTTGACATTGGAAATTATAAATGTTTATTAAAACGAGATACAAGCTTTTTTCTTCTATTTACCTTTAACAAATGAAAAACTGTAAGTAGAAAGATAAAGTTAAAGCTACATAAAGTACTAGTAATTAATTTTGCAAAAAAAATATGTATCGTAAAATTTATTTAAAGGACCACATGGTAATATATCCAATTTAACATACTAGGCGAATGTTTTGATTATTTAACAAAAAGGTTGCCTAGCAGTAAGCTAGTGACGTTAGTTATTTTCCAGGCCATCTTGGGTCTCGTCTAAATTGGACTCGTCGTTCCAGAGATTAGCCAAAACAAACAGACAAATATAAAAAAAAATATTTTATAATATGTTTTGGGTTTATCACATTTAAAAACGCTTTCTTTAATGGTACAAACGGGTACTCTTAATTAAATTTCGCAATGTCTTATAGAAACTGCCTGAATCTCATGTGTTATGGTGTACCATAGCATAATATATGATGGAAGTTATCGTTATTTGAGATCAAAAAATAAATATAAAAGAGATACATGTATGCTACGTTTCTTGGATAAATTGTTAGCGTATTATATTTTGTTTAACATAAAAATTAGATTGTAATTCTTACACAAGGTCAAAATGGGGGACGAGATAAAGGAGCTTAAGTCAGTGCTGAGGTCTTTAGTCGTGTCAAGTCCAACTCAAGTTGATGTTCGTACTCTGATGAGTGACTACCGCAATATGGTTGGAAAGCCTATACCACTTGCAAAATATGGTCACAGAGATCCTGTTACCTTTCTAAAGGAGAGGTTCAGTGATTGTTTTGTGGTAAGTAATAAAAACATATAGTTTACAAAGTTAGAATTAATTCCATTACATAGACGTTTTAAACACTTTTCAGCATCCATCCATCTAGTTTGCTCATGATCATGGATGTTAGAAATAGTCCCAGGCAACAGAAATAAATAATAATAATAAACGCATAAAATCCATTAAAAGGGTACTGATGTATAATTTTTGTGTAACTAAAAAAAATAATTACAATTAAATTAGGTAATTTTAAGTATTATATAAGTCAACTTTTCTACAGTTCCAAGGAAACCCATTGAATCCTGTACTGACTTTGATTGTTCCGGATACACTAAAGCACATTGACAAGTTTGTGCAGAAGCAAAAGGTATCATCTACGCATAGACAGTAAGTTTTTACAAAAAACTCAGAAATAAAAATACACTTAATTACCCCTGTACTTTAAAAAGTCTTGTTAAGGTTAATTGTAACAATGTTTACATTACAGTAAAGAAAAGAGAAGAAGCATTCCAGTAACAAGTAAATCACCAACAAGGAATCTCATTTTTGAGACATTTCTTCAGAAGCAAACGAATAAGTTAAATGATGTAGAAGTTTCTCATAAAAGAGACCAAGAGCAAATAAAACCAGAAGCAATTGTACAAAGCATATCAAATCAGAAAAAGGAAACTGTACAAATCATACCCACTCAAAAAGAAGACAAATATTTGACCGACAAACATGTTCAATCCCCTGATAGCGAAATATGCTCTAGATCCGCTTTGAAAAATTTCATGAGGAAACGGATTCCGCTATTAGATAGCTTACCAAACAAAGAGCCGGAGGAAAATCATAATGAGAATGACTATGCTAAAGATAGTACAGATTCTGGCAGGCAGACATCATCCAGTAAGATTTTCTCTTCTACAACTGTTAAATTGAAAGGTTTTAAATATTTATGTGATAGAATATTAGTAAAAAAAATGCTAAACTCAATTTGCGCCAAAATTGCATCAAGTGGGAATTAAATATGGAAAGTATTCTCCAGTAGGAGAATCTCTACAGTGGTAGGTTTGTATGGGGACGTCTGGCATGCGGTGGTGTCACCACGGTGCCTATTTCTCCATATTCTGTTATGGAATAGTAAATTTTTTGCATTGCCCTTTCAAATGTACAACACACTTTAGGGCTAGTATAAAGTTAATTTGCATATGTACTAATAGTGAACCTATTAGTACAATAACTGAAATTGTAACAATTTATTGAAAATTTAATACTAATTTACTCAATACTATTTACTTTAAAGCTTATTAAAAGTTAGTTTATATTGTGAAAACTTTGAAATATTTAGGTAATGACAGTGGGAAATCAACACAATTAGAGGAGTTGAAGACCGAAATTAAGGACCTGATAGCCGATCATCCAGAGGGAGTTTGGTGCACGGAACTTATCGGACTTTACAGGTAAATGGTTGACATTTTTTCTTTCCTGACTTTTACTTAGCTACAGTAGTGGTGGTAGTTTCCTGGCTATGGAGCCTTTAAAGTGGACACTACTATAAATAAACTACTAGTTTGACCAGCTGAAATAGGTATGGCGGTAGTACTTCTTGAAAAGTTACTCTGTAAAAAAGGAGGTAACACAAATTGTATGCATGCAAAATATAATATATATATATATCATGTTTCTGGACAAATTACACAACATCTAGCTCAAGCACAATTTAAGCAAAGCTTTATATAGATACAAACAGCCAGAAATGAGAAAAACACTATGTTCGCGAGATATTTTTCCTGTAGTGGGACCCTTTGGCGCAACAATCAGCGACACTGACCACTGAGCTAAGCAGGACAGTGGATTAAAAAAAAACCTTTTAAGCTCAGTGAAGAATTGATAAAATATGTCGTCCATTCTGTTTATCATATCATTGTTTAACTTCCAGAGAGCGATACAGCCGCGAGCTGAATTTCTCGCGCTTTGGTTATACCAGCGTGCTGAGCTTGGCCTGCGTACTGGAGGACGGCGTGAGCGTGTGGCGGCCGGAGGGCTCATGCGACTGGAAGCTCCACGCGGGGCCCCTCCCTCGGGCTGCCACCCTGTCCCCCATGGCACCCCTGGCACCCTCCGCTGCCTTGAGGAATTGTCGGGACTCTGTGGACCCGGATGATGCTTTGCCCGGGATTAGTTTTGTAATTGTTTCTTTTGATATGACAGTTTTATTAGTCTTAGTAGAATTAAATATACAGATACAAATAGATGTGTGAAAAAAATCATGTTTATTACATAATATCCGACTTATAGTGGGAATCGAACCTTTACCCTTTGCTAACCTAACCACTACGCCAAGTGGTTCTTAATGGATTTGGTTAAATGTATAACATGAATATTTTAATGTTTTACAGGAGGAGGATGTGTTCCCGGAGGATTGCATGCACTATATGGAGAGCATACCGCAGGCAGAGGTACCTGAAGAGGCTATGATAGAGGTGCAAGTAGGAGAGCTGTACTCGCCCTCCCACCTTTGGCTGATTCGGCTTGGGGACCAGTACAACATTGCCATGGAGGACCTCATGGACGAGATGAAGTCGGTTGCTTAGCTAAATTAACTTGACTAACTTATATGTGGTATACAAAATTAATTATTTAGTTATTACTTCCTTATTAAACAATACTTCCTGTGACGATGGTCACACGTTTCGCGGCAGTAATATACTTGAAATATCGACGCTATTATGTGGCTTTGTATATATATAAATATCTGCTTGATAAATGTTGTTTGGCATATTGTAACAAGTAATGCGTTCGTTCCCAGTGAGTACTACCGCAGCGCCGAGGGCCGCGAGCGCTCGCTGAGCCTGGGCGCCGTGCGCGTGGGCCACTACTGCAGCAGCTGCTACGAGGGCGACTGGCACCGCTCCCTCATCGTGCGCGTGCTCGACGGCGACACCGTCAAGGTGCGCCTTTACATCAATCATTGGAGTTCCAGTACTTTCTACAAGCTCTAATTTTAAAACTTTACAAGGTGAGTGCCCGGGGGGTTCTTCACTACCAACTTCATTGATTTAACTGCAGTGATTATTATTTTACGCCGAGGAGTCGTGCCTATATTAACCGTTCACGTGATACGAAAGGTGCGGCACGTGGACTACGGCACGGTGGAGCGGTGCGCGGTGTCGTCGCTGCGCCCGCTGCTGCGCCGCTGGGGCTCGCTGCCGCAGCAGGCGTTGCGCGCGCGGCTGGCCGGCGTGCGCCCTCCGGCCGCGGGGCGCCGCTGGCCGCGCGCCTCGGCCGCCCACCTGCTGCACCAGCTCACCGACCGGCGCCTCGTGGCGCAGATCGTGGCCCGCCACGAGCGCGAGCTGGAGGTGCTGCTCGTGGACACCTCCGCCGACGAGGACGTCTGCATCAACACGGAGCTCGTGCGCACCGGACACGCGGACGCCACCCCGCACTCGTGCCTTGGGGTGAGTCCCGATCGTACACCATTGAGCGTCGGTGGAGTGCACCCGCGGCGCTTCCTCGACGGCTCGGGCTCCATGTCCAGTGAGGACGAGCTGGACGTGCGCTCGCTGGCGACCGCCATGGCGCGCTTCGGCCGCGAGCCGGACGCGGGCAGCGACGTGTCGGCGTCCGCGAGCCAGGTGGCGGGGCCGAGGCGCATGAGCCCGTGGGCCTGCGACCGCTCGGAAGACGGGGACAGTGACGTCACGAGCGTCGTGTCCCTCGCGTCGGCGCGTTTGATGCGGATCACCGCCCTCCACGCGAAGCTGCAGGCCAAGTACAAGCCGTCGCCCATCGTTCCTCGGCCGGATAGTGTTCTCAGTACTGGAAGTTTTTTTGTGCGGAAGAAAATCGAGCTGCGAAAAGGCTAAACAAATAATATAGCCAGTTCTCATGGATCCGTTACTTCAGGGACTAGTCTTAAAAACGTGATGAAATAATGTGTATATCTTAGTAAGTAAGTGACCTTTGTACTGAATGTGTAATTGTTGTAGGACTTCAGAGCTTAGTCCTTAAAAATGCATTTAATGCACATTAAAATGTGAATACAAACAGTATAAGCCTTTGATGTGCAAATTACTTTTAATTTGCTTTATACATTTTTTATAATTTAGTGCAAATAAATGTTTATTAATCTTTGAATCTCTGCAAACTATCATTATTTTTATATTCACAACATAAAAAGGTCTATTCTGTCATAGCTTTTGTAAAATTATCTTTACTCACATCAGCCAAAGCTTATTTATTATGTTCATCAAATTGTCATAGGAATACTTCGACACACACTCTCAGCTAATTTTACTTTGTGGTTTCCAGAAGGCATTTAGACATTGAGTTCACATACATTTCCTTGCACAAATCATAAACATTTTTTTATTGTACAAAGCAAAAAGTCTTGCAGAATATTCACCTGATGATAAATAATAAAACAATCGCTCTGCATAGAAAATATGTAAAGGAGGAATCATAAGTCTTCCCTTGTTGCCTTTAGTATGGTGTAGGCAAACACTTATGCTTTACTAAATGACTTTTCTATGTAAATTTAAATTAATTTATTTTTTAATTTAATGGATTTACTTATAAAGCCATGTGAAGCGATATATATTTTTTTGTTGTTTTATATCATTATAAGGTTTTACATTTTTTTTTTTTATTTATTTCATTTGTATTATATGACACAAAACAAATTATTTGTAATCAAACTTTTCATTTTGGATTTTTCGATTTGGAAATGCCAAAAAGATTTTTGATTATCTGAAGTCGGGGGTTATATACTTGGATGATCACAAGCGCATTGCAAAGGCCTCACAAAACCTGCTTGAGTCGTTCAGAGTCTCGGTATATAACCTGCGGGATCCGGATAGTCGGGCCAACGCCTAGTCAGCCAAGTAAGACCTGGATGGAACGTTCCAGACCTCCGAGTGCTACCTGTACCCGAGCTTCGAGGCGCTCGAGGCCGGCGCCACGCCCAACTACGCCGAGATCCACGCCTACCTGCGGGACGGCATCGCGCTCGAGTACGTCGACGAGTACCGCCGCCACGTGCCCACCGGCCTGCCGCCCTCGCCGCCCCCCCAGCCTGCACCCTCTCCCCCCTCGCCCCGCCTCGTCTCACCACTACAACCAGCTTCACCGCACCTTTCCTCCTCATCTCACTTCTCCTTTAAACCTCAACTCTCCCGCCCACCGCACCTCTCCGCCTCACCTTGCACCTCTCCCTCATCCGAGCTTCCCTCCTCCCCGTCCCGTTTACCTTGTTGGCATCCGAGGGCCCGACAATCTCGTCCCCCATCCCCCATCCTACCGGCGACATCCCTCCAACCGACCGTCCTCACGCCCCCCAGGGAGGACGTGCCGCTCCGCAGTATCCCCGGCCACCTTACGCCGCAACAAGTATTGAACACTCAAGTGCAGGACGGTGTAAAGCTCCCGGCGTCGGACTGTGAGGTATTCTGCCTGTTGAGCCGCGTGGACCCCAATGCGGCGCAGAGGTTCATGGTGGAGGCCATCGGGCGAGCTTCAGCGCAGCCCCGACTGAACCCTGAAGCTACAGCATTCCATATGATGCAACCCCAAGCCACCATGTGCCATACCCATGTGGAACCCGTTAGTTATATTGTCCCTATGATGCCTCATTTAATGCCGACTGTCCAAGGCTTCTTTAGTGTGGACAATTTGCGACCGCAACATCAAGGTATACGACCCCCGCCAGGTTTTGAGCGTTTTTGAAACCTACTTTTTAATTATAGAACATTGATTAACTACCTCTGTGGCTTAATTTGTATTTAATCTATTCTAAATTACTGATTTACCAAAGTGCCTTCTAATATTTGTATTCTGTAATCTTTAGAATATAGTCTAAACTTTGTGCAACCTAAATGATTATTTTGGGGAAATTAATTAAATGATATTTTCTTCAAATGTTCTCCAATGTCCAAATTTATAATTTTTATTGCAGTATTCAATAAGTACACGAATTCTATTTTTGAAAATATAAAATATAATCCAGGACAAAAATATTTATAAGTGTCGGCAAAAACATGGATGCTCGCACAAACCAAATGGCAAGCTATTGTTTATGGTGCCTAGATTTGGTTTGATGATTTTTTCTTTAATACTGTTAATTGTGTTATTACATTAAGTATGGATAATGTACAATAAGTATATTCCTAACAGTAATTTGCATTAAAAATGCTGCTAATGGATATGTGTTTGACATAGTTACATATCTTTCCATTTTTTATGCTCAGTGAATTGTTTTTTTATTTAGATCATAAGAATAATAATACACTACATTATGATAATAATATTAAGTTTTGCTTTGTGCATTCTTAATTTTTTATCTAGAAAAAGTTTTTGAGAAACTTATACTTGAATACCAATTAACATAATTTTTTCTTAATGTTAAGAGTAAGCTGCCATATTTTGTTATATAAGTCTAAAATATTTTGCTATTGTGTAGTTTGTTTATTGATTCTGTGATATGGACATAAATCATATGTTAAGGCAACCACTGTGAAGTTTTTGAATAAACTTGTTGAATTTATAACTTGCTTTTTATTTATTTTTGCAATGAGTTAATTGTTTCAGAAGCCACACATGGATTGACAATGTGGAGTGGTATATCCATTTTATTCCTTTTTTTTTAATTCATGGCCTATTAGATCACCTAGGTTTGGAGCTTTGCAGCCACATTGTCTCTCCTAGTGAAGACATAGACAATGGGGTTGAGGCCTAAGGATGTGCACAATTAAAACAACCAGTCAGATTATTACATAAATTTATATGTAATGAATAATGATCTGGTTGATTGTATTTGCGAACTGGACTGTATCTACTGCCTCCGTAGCCTAGTGGTATGGGCGTGTGCTTTAGAAACCGGAGGTCGTGGGTTCGAATCCTGCGGGGACGCAACAAATTTTCATTGTTGTTTCCTAGTTGGTTAGGGCAATTTGGGCCGATCATCCAATTGTCTGAAAAGTAAGATGATCCATGCGTCGGATGGGCATGTGAAAAGTCGGTCCACCCACCAACCCGCATTGGACCAGCGTGGTGGGATACGGTCGAAACCCCCTAATGGATAGGGGTGTATTAGGGGAGGCCTATGTCCAGCAGTGGACTAACAAAGGCTGATGATGTGGACTGTATCTAAAGAAAGCTATATTCTGTTTCTCTGTGCATTACCTGAAGAGTCAAAAGAAATAACAATTATGGCTATTGTAAGGGGAGCAAGTAGTAACTTGTGTATCTCACAGTGGTAGGACTTGGTGAAGAGCATGTAAGAGGCAATTATATAAATAGGTATTTTAATATTTAATACAATATTACAAGGATTTGGGAAAAATGGCAAGGTACCAAATGCAATATACCAATACAAAAAGAAACAGCTTTTTCACGTCAATTATATTGGGTATCAAAAAATTTTATATGCATAGATATATCTCACATTCCCAGATCAAATTTTACTTCGACTTGGCTATGTAACCACCTATATGAATACAATAAGATTTGATTTTTACGATAGAATTTTCAACGTAATATTTATCACGTACTCGTTACCCTAAGATAGGGTATTAATCAGGTGGTACTAAATTCTTGTTTCTTCAGAAATATTATTAGCTACGGCGCCCTTTGAACAGGAACTGTACGAGCTCTGAATAGCTACGTGTTTAGCTGATTTAAAGACTTCCTCGGTGGTTATTTTTCAGCATTGAAGATGTATTGCAAATATACGCATTATAACTCCAATTATTTATTTATCATGACAGTTGGCCAAGCACTGCCAATTACCATCAAAAATTCCATATATAAGTTTACCAAATCAAATGTCGTCGGTGGTATTTTTAGACTGATTTAACTCAGGTGTTTATTATGACTCTCAACTCTTGGAAGAAAAAAGCGATTTGCACCAGAAGATCCAATGCTGTTTAAACAACATCAATTACGTGAACAATTAGTTGTTACTTGCGACGGGAGATTTGTAAACTTAATTAAAATTTTCTGAAACTGTAAAAACTAATTATAATTTACATATTATTTCAATGAATAAACTAAATCACCCTTACATTATGACTAAATCTGTTTCATAGTTTCTTGCGATTATCTATTAACTATTAACTTTTTTTTACTACAAGAAACAGCTGTAATTTATTAGACAACTTTTTACTCTTTTTCATATTAATATGTATTAATTAAACAATATGATGGTTGTAATAATTTCTGACACCTATTATGCTTAAATAATGTGAATGTATCCGATTAGGAATGTCTATGGTTAGAAATGAGCATAGAACAAAATTGTTTGAAAAAAAAATATGATAACAAACATGGCGTGCTGGTAGAGCGTCACCGAATTGATCTGTTTACAAGTCGGTGTATCGTCGTAGGATACCCGCTTCCCCAGATTATGCGATCGGCGCCAGGGGAACGGAGTATCAATGTCAACGGCCGAGAGAGGTAAAGCGGGTCGGGGGACTGGACGGGTGGTCGGTCGTGGGTCGAGTGTGGCTAACGCGTGGGGGTGTCGCAGGAGGGGCCGAGGCGGCGGCGCTCGGCGGTAGAACTGGCCGCGGGTGACATGCAAGCGGCGCCGGCGCGCTACGTGTCCTCGAGCGAGCTTTACTCGGCGGACGAGGTGGAGCTGCTGCTGGAGGAGATTCGCGAACTGGAGCCGACCAGTTGCCGCGGCGAGGAGGTGCAGGACTTCGAGATCGCGGGCAGCGGGTGCGCGGGCGCGGGCGGCCGCTCGCCGGCGGGCACCGAGCTCACGGAGCACTCGTGGGACTCGCACGCGCACTACTCGCGAGCGCCGCCGCCGCGCCCGCGCCCTCTCGCACCCGTCTACTGCCGCCTCAGCCACCTAGGGACGCCCGAAGGCGCCATCACGCTGCTCGTCGTGGTGAGCTTTCAGAACACTCTATCATTACAATCCATAATTTAAACATTTTTTCATTATTTTAAATTTTTAATGCTTACCATGTTTCATGGGATTTTCAGCCCCCAAAATCTATCGATATATCATCCATGTTTTTAGGTATTAACATCAGTATAGTGCTTATACACATATCAATTGTAAAAATGAATTGAATATCGTGTGATGTTTTCTTGTATTTATGTGAACAAACAAACAAATACATCTTAAATATACCGTTATTGGGGTTATTGTAAAAATTTTGTAGCTTTTGAAAGAATCTTAACATCAGGTGTAAAATATCTATAGTAAACACAATTAGTCCAATTGGTATTTCATCATCATCACTATCATTAGCAGCCTTTATCCAAGAGGGCCAGTCCCTTGCTACTCGCTGCCAACTCGAACTGGTAAATGTTTGGAGATCAAAATCCCACGTGATCAGGGTTCAACCAAGACTCCTTCTTCTTCTTAGTATTTAAGGTTCATTATTAAAATGTTTAAGTGTCTTCAGAATTGAAACTTCATTTTATTTGCCTATAGTTATTGTAGAGGTTTATTTTACAAATAAAAATATTACTCTTGTTAACATTTTTATATTACGATGGGCATCAACGAAAAAAGTTTGGTTCTGTCTTAACTCCACTGGCACCAAAAAGTCTTCAGCTGTTGTTTGTCTGTACTTTTACTGGAACAACCTTAAAACTTCTTTCTGTGATCACATTTTTCAACCTGTTCAAATGCATGATTCTGCTAATCATCCTAAACATCTAGGGTATCTAATTGGTTAACATCACTTGGTGGCTACATATTGTGGCAATCAACCAATAAGAATCTGTTTACTGTTAACACCATAAATTGCTTGTCTAGAATCATTTTGTTTTTTAGATTTAACTCCATCCTAAGTAGAAACTAATTCATATTATATTTCTTATTATTTCATCAATAAATTATAATCCTTTAGTAGCCTAAACAATATGTAGCTGAAGCATGTTAAGTTTAAGATGATATGGATACCACATAATGAACAACAGTAAAAACTACACGGAATCCTTGGCTAGAAGTTATCATATGCAGCCGTACTGTGTATGTCAAATTGTAATAACAAGTATGTCAAAATGTACACTCAATTCAAATTCAATTATCTTTATTCAACATAGGAGTGATACACTCACTTATTGATTGGCAAAAATCTACCATAAGGACTAATTGCTAGTTATCCAGTCTTTTAATAATTCACAATAATAATGTTAAATATAAATCTAGTGGTAGCCACAGTGGTGGACTTATTTATGAGTAATTTTGTACTGTAGTGATTTTGTACTTCTATGTTGTTCATATTATGATTTTTAGTAATGAAAGATTTCAATTAATGTTGCCTTTACAATTATGAGCTAGCCTGCTATTTTATCTTGTTTACATTTTAATACAAAGTTTTTTGCATAGGTATAACTTGTAATTTGTGAAAGAAATATTAGACCTCATGAAAAGCAATGATATCATCTCAAGTTTGAAACTACTTCCCAAGTAATAAAAGCCGAGTAAATATTTAAACATGCTGCAGTACACTTGGGGCATATAAAATGCATGAAGCACTCAACCCTATTTTGCGAGCTTTGAAAGGCACTTCGTAATTTGTGAAATGTATAATGAATGTGATGGTTGATTCAAGTTAAAAGTCAAAGAGGCTATTTTCACCTCGAGACAATGGCACAATATGGTTGAATGTCAATAATTTTGCATTGTATTCAAATGAAAAGGAGTATAATAGTATTCTTTAGTGTTATTTAATATCTTTTTGTTATGATGGACCATTTTCTTAGTATATTTTTTTAAGAATTTTACAATTTTACTCATATTATTTAAAAAAAAATATCTGTTGGAAGTTATAAAGAAATTGTATTTCTTTAAAATCTTAATTAAATAAGGTGATCAGGCAAGTAAGAGTTGTCACAGTGCTCCTAAACCAATAATATGTCTTCTCTTTTTTTGCACTGCTGGTTTAGAACGAAAACAGGCACTGTGGTGTTTTTTCTCTTGTAAGCAGTTTTCTTTAAAAATCACCTTCAATTTGCTAGTCGGGGACTGAATAAGGGACTAAAATGTTACAGTTTTTAAATAGTAGTTTTAGTAGCCAAAAAGTTAATTGCTATATATAGTAAAACATATCATTAAACTATTATAATTTCAGCACATCCTTTTTAAACATGCATAGTAAAAAGGAAATACTAAATTATTAATATAATATTCAATTAAATAGATAGTGTGCTTTAGTAACTGGAGGTTGTGGGTTCAAATCCTGCAGGGACTCAACAACTTTTCATTGTTGTTTCCTAGTTGGTTAGGGCAATTTGGGCCAATCACCCAATTGTCTGAAAAGATTATCCATGTGTTGGATGGGCATGTAAAAAGTTGGTCCACCTACCAACTGATATTGGATCAGGGTGGTGGGATACAGTCCAAAATTCCCTAATGGATAGGGGTGTATTAGGGGAGGCCTATGTCTAGCAGAGGACTATCACAGGCTGATAACGTATGATGTATGAATATATATTAAAAGCAAAGGTGTTTCAGATCAGCTAATAATGTCAATCGGTAGAGTCATCCATAAACATTGCCCACAATAGATAAAAATATGTGGTCCTGCTAAAAAACAATGGATTATTTTGTTACTTAATGTAAATATTTATTTGCTATAACTTTTATGGAACATGCAAGTCAATAGTTAATGCTAAATTTATTATATATAATTTGCAATTAGAAGAATCTGTTTAGTAACTGAATTTGTTGTGTCAATTCAGTGGTCAACACACTCGTTGCTTGTCTGGGTTGGTTAGCTACGCATCAGCCCAGTATAAAAGACACCATGTATGCTGGGCTGTGTCGGTACCACCAACTGGCTTTTCGTGTGATACACCAATTCTCTATCAGATTACGGTCACTCACTTGACGAGATTTCAATGCCATATGATATGGAACAAACTGTAAAGAAAGTGTTTGATATAATAATTCATCATTTGATGATTTTTCATCAGCATCACATTGAAATAATTAAATATGGTCTTAATTACAATTAACATTGATATTATGTACTAATATATTTAATATAGATTTTAAAACTTTTATTATTATTATAGTCTGAAGCAACTTGGACCTGATGGAAAGTGGTTTGTGCCTTAGAATTGGCATCGGAATCGCAACGTGCTGCCTACCGTGAGACATGGTGTTAAGTCCTCAGATTTGCCTGCTAAGTGATACACTGGCTGCTCTCCTTCGAAGCGTGAACACATATGTTTCGTCACGTACTGCCTTGCGGTTGAAAATGGCACGCATGTGGTAACACAGACGGTCAACTGAAAAGGTGATCTATCCATTGATTATTTATACATAATTCGTAAGCTGATTGAATAAATGGAATATGCAGAATATGACTAATTACTATTTTAACTACATAGTCGAAAGCTACTATAGCCACTAATGGAAAGTTAAAGCTCATAGTATTTTGTCCAGAATCCTCAGGGCTGAGTGGCCGGAGTGGCGCCTACCAATACCTGCCGGCGGCTAGGTCATCACATTGTAGCATCCTTTTTAGCCACCTCTGCGATTGCAACTATGACAGTTGCTGCTTGCGCGTGGTTAGAATAAATTTAGTCTATGCACTAGATACCTGTATATTCTAAATATGATTGAGATAATTGGATAACTACTTGTAAACAATAAAAGTTATGCATGGTTTACAAATTTTATGCAGTAACATACAACATCGCGTTTGATTGCCTTTCCAGCCGCGGGAAAGTTAAACTAATGGCCTTACGAGTAACTTTAGCCTTCAACTGCAGGATAGCCTTTGGACTGCCAGGAGGTGCAGCGGATGGATACGAGTAATAGGTTCTATCGTCATGAAATGAGTTGTGTTAGAGTAGACTACAAGATTTTCGACCTTCTTAATTTCAGACCTGTCGGTCGGCTTATCGCTTGTCGGTAGAAGTGAAGAGCCAACGGTAAGGAGGTATACTAAGCATCAGATTTTCCTTCTGTGAGCGCAAGAAGGTTTAGCATGGCTCAGCACACGTCTGGCTCCGTCGTGTTGGGTTGAGGTTTCTTCGAAGAACTGAGTTCCTAGTCCATGTCCTTGAAACCTTCAAATCGTAAAGGCGTGCTTGGACGTGGATAAACAGGCTGATGATGAATGGTCTAGGTAGCAGAGTCCGTGAGTCTGTTGACACATATTAGAGCCTTAAAGTTATGGCTTCTGAACAATTAGTACTAAGGTCAAGTGTGCAGGCATTATCTTTTTTAAAGGAATCACTACGCTTTTAAATGTCGTAAACTCCATGGTTTTGACATGTAGACTCTGTTATTTAATAGACTAGGAAAATAAGTCAAATGTGTACTAGTAGCAGAAATTAAAATTGTATAATTAATTAGAGTTTGTGCATTACCAGAGACCTGGGCTGAGCAGGCTTGCCTGGCAGGCTAGCTGGCAGTGGGCGCGCGTGGTGCGCCGCGCCTCGTGCACGGCCGTGGGCTCCTCGGGCTCGCGGCGCTCCAGCGCGGGCAGGCCTACCGCGCCGTGCCGCAGCCGCAGCCCTCCACCTCCAGGGACCACCCCTTATAGCCAACGCACTTAACTGCCCGCTATCGACGCTGCGGGCAGTTGATCCGAGCGCTACACCTTCTGTCAAAGCTGATGGTTTCTATGAACGTGACAGTTCAACTTCCATTTGCATGTGAGCTATATTAAATAAGATGAGACATACCATATGGTTAACTTCCCGAGTTCCTTTTGTTTGCCCTGACTCGTTCAAGCGACTCGATGTAATGTTGTGAGCAAGTTTGTGTTTCTGTCGATGATGGAAACGATGATTGTGGCTGTGAACTGAACAAGACGATTGTGACAATTGTGAACACGATCACTGCCAAATAGTTTTCTCACTCAAGAGAGAGTAATTCTGTTCATCAAACAACGCACAATGTAACACGATTCTGTATAATTTGTATGGTGTTTATATCAGTGGATAGAATTCTCTTGCTTGGTTGTGATGCGGTGAAAATTCCAAAGGAACAATATAAGGAGTGTTGTGAAAAATAAATTGCCTGACGTCGACAGATTATACGCGCTGCAGAGGTGACAATGTTTATGTGTTACGGGTTGGAAATGGTCCTAGAAATTATAGGAAGGATGCCATGTAATGACTAATACTGCCACTCGGTTATGCCTATAATCGTTCACGTCCAACTCGTTTGTCTAGTTTGATCTCTGGACAGACAGTGTGGCAAAATAGATTTAGGGAACTCCGCCACGCCCCGTGTCCCCTCTAGCGAGATGACCAATATTTTTTATCACTTACTAAAATGTAACCGTAAACATGTAGTCTTAACAGGAAATGGTGTTCACGTAAATAAATAGTTCATAGAGGCTCCGTTTTGTTATTTGGACGATCTCTTTTGCCAAACTGTCGGGTTTCGTTCACATTGTAATATTGTTGTGCATAATTCCATTGTACGTTTATATTTTACACAAGTCTGATTTTTATGTGCTAGTCCATTTAGTGTTTGTAAGCGGTTACCTTGTTATGACCGATTAATGCAATTCCTTGCGTAGTTTGCACAAATTTTTTAGGTAATTGCGCATTCATATTTATCGTCCATATTTTAATGCGTTATTTATTAGACGAGTTTTTGCTTGTCCCCGTTCGTTTTGCATATTTAAATGTTCTTTCACTATCGCTAAGTCTTGTATAATTTATTATAATAGCATTACTGTTATATACAAATGTATGCAAAGGGTAATTTTACGTGTAAGCTGAGTATTTATTGTGTTAACATAACTCTAAATAGATGAGGGAAATATATCTATATGTGTATGTATTTTGTAAATGATTTAACTGTTTGCAGTGGAATTTTTTCTCTTCTGTTATATAGAATCAGGGGTCCAGGAGCTTCCACTCCAAAGAGTTCAATCATCCTATTAATTTTCTCGTGTCGCTTTCCAAATGATTTGCACTTATTTCTATAACATGTAACTAGTCGTAAGGGAACTTGAAATATACCGAATAAGATTTGTTATAGGAGCTAATTTTATACTGTCCGTAAACGCTCCACGAGCTTTGGACCTTTGTACTGTTATTTATTTGAACCACAGTAATACATCCACGTCACTTGTTACACTTTGTTTCCCTGTCTTATACATATCACCACTATATTTAAGTTGAATATTTATCCGTTCTCTTAAACCCTTTTGTATTCAAGCCCGTCACTTGTATGACTTGGATGTTGTGACGTCCACACTTGTTATTGAACACTTTAGCTAGTCTCTCTTCCAAATGGATGACCTAATTGTAACCCCGTTGCATGTGCCCACCTTAAAGCAGAAAGATATCAGGAATTTGGTTAAATATCAAAAGTTATTTAGCAGTTTCATGAGAGATTGATGCGAAAATTTTATATGTTCATTGTTTTGTCTAGTTTTAAATGAAAATTAGTTTTTTATAGGCACAGCAATCTGTGTAATCACATTTGGCTGCTCATTTTTTTGGTTGGAGATTTTGATTGGAGTCCGATTATGTCATTAAAGTGTAAGGAGAGTCCATCAACCTTCCTCACTATATTGACGTAAATCGGTTTTTGTGATTTGGAATAATATTCCTTCTCAGTCTTAGTGTAGAAACACTGCCAAGACAGTCAGGCATGATGTAGGCATTGCATGTTTGATAGCTTTTCGTGGTATTTTAGACTTCTGTTGATATTTGTTCTTTTGACAGATGGCAGCTTTAAATCCTGTAGTATGTATTTATTATTGATACATTTAGGGATGTTGAACATGGACCTGATGGTTTTTGTTTGAAACCTTTCCAAAATTTCATTATTGCTGTTCGAAGCTGTGCCTGTGCTGTTTTGTCTAGTGATGCAATTTTACAGTTTAGGCTTTTTAACTACTGGCAAAGCACATATACCCCTTTTGTAGTCATTATGAATCTATTCTTATTGATTTTAAAGATGAAAAAATTATTATTTGCCTTCCAATGAAAAGTTCCTTTGCTGTATGTTCCTTACACATTCTTAATATCATAGTGATGTCTTGGCACATGCAACAGGGCTTTAGTGGTGGAGTTAATTGCTTTGTGTGTTAATAATTGTAAGTTGTATGAAATTGTTTTAAGAGGCGTTCGTAACTTATTCCATGATCTGACGATTGTGTTGAATGATCTCAATCAAATTGTAAGTCATTTTTACTTTAAAATTTTAACGATAATACATATATGGTTTTTATACAAAATAAATGTTGTTTTTTTATTTATATTATGCCTAAGGTAAGTAACAGATTGAATTAATTTAAACAAAGTTTTATGTCAAACTCAACTGGCGCGAAAAAGTCGAGCATTTATGTTGAACATCGCGTGGAGATTCAAAATGGCCGCGCTTCATCACTGAGAACGCATTCGTTTCTGTGATATTAAATTTGTTTACAGTTATAGAGTCGAAATTGGCTAATTAAGTTCTTCTTCTTCTTCTTCTTTTAGTATTAGTGCATCCACCAAATAACATTCTCATGGTAATTCTGCAATGTTAAAGGTTGATTGAAACAAAGTATGCTTGAAAATGATCAGGTAATACTGATAATAGTACGTAAGCGTCGTTGGTATTGAGTTGAATACTCTGGACAGACACAAAACAAAGTTTGTAGATAAATATGACCATGTAGGATACATAATGATCTTCGTTAGGGACAGTTCACAAATTATAAATACAAGAATTGTGAATAGAACAAATTATTATTATTTTTTAAAAAATTTAAATCCTATATTGTTGACCCTGATAAGTTTAGTAAAGAGTTTTATGAATGTATGGTTCTTAAAGGTTAAAAGAAAAGAATGTTAACAGGTCTGGATAAAGAGAAGGATGAGGATGTGTCATAAAGGAATTATTTAGATTTCGCAAGAAAGAATATATGTTCAGGAACCCTCTGTCTAGAGCCCATTTGTCACATCGTAATGATCAAGTATAAGTAGTTGCTTAAAACGCTGAGGCAAACATGTCCCAACGGAGTGAATAATCACGATTATGGCTAATTTAGGAAGTTTTGAACTTAAGAACTACTGAGTCTTGACGTATAGTGCGTTGGATGCTGGCACAGAATTTGCCTTTCATTCTACTGGAATTTTGCAAACAGGCTATTCAAGACTCCAGCAAGTGAGTTTTTGCCATAGAGCATAAATCTTGAGATGGGATCCTGAGTATTTTGGATCACCAATGACAATAGCTTCTTAGCATAGTAGTCAGCTGTATCGTTGCCTGTACATTACCTGAATGGCCTGGAATCACTAGTTGTCTAACACAGATTTTTCTAAATGAAAAGTATCTCTTTTGTGGATAGGATAATGAGGCAGTGGTTTGATGATGGATTACAGAGGCGATTTGTTAACACTCTCAAACAACTTTTAAAGTCACTTAATAATAAATTTTGGGAAAAGAGATCTATTGAGTCAATAAACTTTGCTGCCTCTAAAATTGCAATGGATATCACGTATGGATATGGATCACTGTAAAGATTGAGCAGTGGTGGGTAATTAAGCTTAAAAGCATTAGAATTTAGGAAATGTATAGAGGCGCAACATTGAGTGCATGATCTACATTTTGATGCATCTGTAAATATCAGATGATATAGTCATTTCATTTCCTTGCTTATATGATTAACAAAATGAACATTTGTATTTTTTATTATGCCTAAGGTATAAGATTGATTACTTAAAGTTTATGCAAAGCATCGTGATTGAGAATTAGGAAAGGTGAGTTCTAACAAATACTGTTCACATTTAAAATGTTCTTGAATAAATCGTTATCATTAAGAGTAAGATGGTTAATCTTTTTTTTTTACATTATTCCAAATACTGCTAGTAATTGCATATGTATATTGATTGAGCGATGCTGCAATACGTAAACATACTGAGTGAATAGTATTGTTCGTAGAGAGTCGTTGATTGGTATTCCTAAGCAAAAACAAAATTTGAGACTAAAACATTAGAATACAGGGGTATATTACGTATTCGTTTAACTACACAACACTGTATAAGTAAACATTATAAGAACAAATATTATTTTAAAAGTCAATCGTTAAATCCAATTATTACTGAGAAAGATTTATATAACTGATTTCGCAGGTTAGATTAAAGACAATGATTAGGTTGGTACATTAAGAAAGACGGGTTCGATGACAGAATGAAGACTTCTTGCAATTAAAAGACTATATGTTGCCAGAACTTGTTTGCACATTGTCAGCATGCTCGGAAAATGATACGTGATTATTACGACTACTGAAGACTCTAAAAAGTGAGCATCTGTAAGTGCATCTTTGTATACATTGTTATTAGTAGTTAGCGTTGAATTAAAGAACATGTTTGCGAGTAGTCGGTTGATGCTGCAAATTTGCTATTCTACTGTATTTTTATGAAACGGTTCTTCAAGACCTAGAGTATTTTCTAAGATCAAAATCCTTAGATGATATTTTGTTGATACGTTCATGTACACTCTTGTTATGTCATGTAACAGGCATTTCTATATAACAATAAATCCTGAACAGTGTGTTGTTTTAAACCAGTTTTCTTGAAAATATTCTCTTTATGGATGGTACAGGAATGATTAACGATGAAAACTAATCGTTTTAAAACATTCTGAAAACAACCAAGTCAAACTAAATTAAAGATCGTATGAAAAGGTCATATTGCAGAGCAAAACATATAGTAGTCCTCTAATTGCAATGATATCACTATCATATATAAAAAGTGCGGGTTGTACAGCTTTTTGGTTACACTAGAAGTATCTGTATTAAGGCATTTGAAATACAAGGTTACTAGTAGGCACCAACTGATTTATCAATATGATATTTAAATATAGATTTAATGTGCTTATACAGATTAAACATTTACATTTTTTTGTTAGCCGTTAGAGCATTACGGTAATCAAGGCACGCTGATGGAAGAGGAGTAGACACCATAGACATGAATACTGTCAATTCAGCAAGAACTTATTAAGTCAAAACTGACTACGTGTTCTCTAATCAGCAGAATAAGATGGTGAACCTTGTGGTGACAGTCTTAAAACTTCGTGTATGTCATGCTAATATGTTTGAGCTAGCGTCAATGGTAGAACGACCACGGTCATATTTCGAGGTGTTAGGTCCGTTCTGTTATATGCCGTTTAAATAGGAATGTCATAGTTTAATTGATAGCACCATTCAGCAAAGATCGCAAGAATTCGCTTAGACAACTGCGAAACAAACTTCGCACGTGAACGGGATGTAAGTTGTTTACCCAGTGATACGTCGCAGAACCAGACACTTTGTCACTAAGGCAAAATAAAGGCAAAGGTGTCATAGTAAATCTTTAGTTCCTATTCATGAGGCAGAATTTGGAAATTCTAAAGTTGTCATATTCTGAAGTTTCATATCAACGCTATAACTTACAAAAGCAGATTATGTATTAATGTAGTCAATGACTTCTATTCAGTTGTAGCGCATTATAATTTAAAGTTAATTCGAGATGCCGAGGACAACTTGTTGACTCTTGCAGTTAAAAGTACTAGGTAATTTTGTTACACACAGTGATTAAGAAGCTAAAGATCTATGAAGCTGTCTCGTTGATGAAACTGTATTATCAGTGATATTCCATCAAAAAGATTTTTCGTATAACGAATCTAAATTCTTTCGCAGTGTATGCTTGACAGCGTAAATATTTGTTTTTAAGATTGTATACAGTTAAGTTAAAGAATGTAGATTTATTCCAGTATGTGGTTCCATAATATTTCAAAGCGCAAATTATGATAGTTACCTATGATAGTTTTCCTAGATTTATCAACAGATCAGAGTAATTGACTTTATTTACCAGTGTGGTATGTGACGCCATAACGCTCTATTGGGTTGTTGCTTAATTTATATGTTTTAATGTTATTGAATTAAAAAGATTTTTTTACTTTCTCAGAATTACCTACCACACAAAGCCTCAAGTCTCGATGTAGGAAGTTCTTAACTCTTTGTAAACAGTCTGTGTTTGGTTATTTACAGACACTCCATTACTGTATTATCGATTGTCCTTTGGCGTAGGTAATTGGACTAACTGCATCAGCGGTGCTGGTGTGGGGCAACGCTTGTGTGGGGGCGCCATGGCTGGTGACCGGAGGCGCCGCTGTGGCCCTGTGTGCCGCGGCTGTCTCCGTCGTCCTTTATGCAGGCGTCCTGGCTTCGATTCCCGCCCTTGCACCCAACGCTTACTTCTATTCAGTACGAGGCTGTTTGCTTTTTTTTTTAGTAAGGTGATATGGTAAGCAGGTCGTTGGAAATTCGTTTGGAAGTACACCCCATTTTACGGGAAACTGACTAGGAAAGTGTGATAACTCTTCTGTGTTCCGTTTGAAAAGCACCAGAATCAGTGAAAAAACTGGTTAAATGAGACGTAAGGTCCTATGTCTTAAGGCGACAAACGTAATAGTGGTTTCTTACGGTTAAGAGGGTACACCATAGTTTTAACATTTTCCTCGCCTTGTCGCCTCATCTAATTCAAAACGAAATTGAAACGGAAAAAGTTGGTCACCCATGCACCCTGCCCGTAGCAATAATATCCAATGTTATTGTTTAAGGTATAGAAGAGGTAGCAACATTAATAAATTGCAATATTAATTATCAGGTAAAGTTATGATGATGTAATGATTGACTTTAAGTTAAATTAAATACGGATTTAACTTAAAGTAAATCATTACACTTAATGGATATTGTGTTATAATGAGTGGGAAAAGTCAATCTAGTATCTTGGAACAGCTATAACGTATTGTAAGTTTAGGTTAAAAATTGTATCCTCTATACCATGTTTACCTATTATAGGCGTTATTTAGTGTTTTTACACGTACCTATACCATAAATTAAAATAATAGTAATATTTTAAATCCGCAGGACCTGGTCCTGTCTACTACACTGGGGATAATGTTGCTCGTATTCGCCGTCCTGAATATGATATTTTGCGATATGGTCTCTGTAATTGATTACTTTCACGGAGTAAGTATGCTAGTATATAGTTACACGACCCGTCCCGGTCAATCACTCTATCTAAAAAAACCGCACCAAAATCCCTTGCGTATTTTTAAAGATTTAAGCATACATAAGGGACATAAGGACAGAGAAAGCGACTTTGTTTTATACTATGTAGTGATTGATAGTACATTAAAAGGATTTATTTAGTTAAGTTAAAAACTATTTTTCTACACGTCTAGGTTTTTGTTAAATATAGGACCACCTCTATTTAACAAAAATCAACCAACCTACCACTATATACGACCTACCAAGGTCGCCTTGTTATTAGGGGCCGTCCGGGGCGGTACAACCGCGATGCTAATTTCTGCCGAAAAGCTTGAGCGTGTGTGAAAACAATACCGTGTTCCGATTTGAAGGGCACCGTAGCCAGAATATTTCCTGGGTGAACGAGATGTAATATCCTATGTCTCATGGTAGGCAGCGCGTAGGTACCCCTGGTACTACCAATGTTCATGGGTTTCATCGACTACTTTCCATCAAATGGCCTGCTCGTCTGCATTCGTATGCGATAAAAAAAATACAATACTACAAAAGATCATGTACTAGGCATTGGAAAATTATTAATTTTTAAGAAAATATTTGCATCGTTATTAAATAATGTGTAGATTGGTCAAGGAAGGCAAAGAAATGAAGTCGAGGTTGTTTATTGTTTGTCGAAAAATATTGCATTTAAAATTTTTTCAGACGTTTTGCTTTATAGAACGTTAATTAGTTTAAACGTTACTAGCAGCTGGCCACGGCTTTGTCTATGTTATTTTCAGATTTCAAAATGGATTTATTTTCGGTGAAAAATTAAGTATATGTTAACAAGGACAACGTAGCTTTCTAGTTACGGAGTTGTGTAAAACAAAAATCAAATCTTTCCTCTTTATTATATTTGTATAGATTAAATATTTTTATATTTATTACTGAAACATTATGCAATGTTAGAATATTGGTTTAAATAACCATGATCTTGCCTCGTTGCTTATTTGTAGATGTTATTTGAGGGATCGTGTATATTTGCTGAGTAAATGGTACCTAAGGTTAATATTCAAAACAACCTTGTGTTGCTTTCAAATATATGATGATAAATGATACGGTGAGTGGTTGCTCCATTTTTTCGTGAACATTAAGGGGTAATACATCTTTTTTCCACTGACAGATTGACAGTGATATTAAAAGGGCGCCCCATTTTGCGAAAATATGCGTTAGGGCTTATCGTTTTCAAGTCATCCCTAAAACGTGCCTTTTACGAAGTACCTACCCGGATAACATGAACTCTCCGAGCATCTTTACTTATATATTTAAATAATTGAAGTACCAAAGCCTACTAAAATACGTTATATTCGTATTAATAAGACATCATCGATAAGATTCAAGAGCAATTAAGTATATTTTTAATGAATAATTACTGACATCGTGTAAGAACGTGCCATGTTATTTGAGGTCATACGATATAATGCAAAATTTTTAACGTTTCGATAACCTGTGGAGAATGACCTTGATGCCGGTTATTTTAAATATCACGCACATGTTTGTACATTTGCCATTCGCCGTTTAAGATCAAAAATATTCCGTACAAGGTTTTGATATTTATATCCGTAAAGATAAATTATTTTAAAAATGTACTTTCAGAGAAAATAGATTGATTTAAGCTGTCAGTATAAACGTTGATTACTATTTGGACATAAAAATATCACAAACTCTCCGTTCCATGTTTGATTTCCTTAACAAAGGCGGTGAGTTCCCTTATTTTAAGGGACCGACTAGAGAATTCCCGACCACCGTATTACCGCAAATAATGTGAACACGACTGTATCCTAATTGGAAGGGGGTTCTTATCTTAGTTTAACTGCCTCCGTAACCTATTTGTTAGGGCTTGCGTTTTCGAAACCAGCGGTCGTGGGCTCGAATTTATAGATAGTTAGAGCAATGCGGGCTGATCCCCGATTGCGTTTGATGATGATCCATGCTTCAAATGCGCATGTAAAAATCCAGGTCCAGCGCCTGAATTCTCTCTAGTCGTGTAGGTCTTTCATCCTATCTGAAGTTTTCACACTAATGCCTTGAGGCAATAAGCATACCGCGGTGTTACCGCCCAAAACGGTGCCCTGTAAAAAGGGCATCTAGCACATTCAAATTTTAGGATACTATCTGTTCAAGTAAAAACATAACGAAGGTTCTTTTGACGCAGCCCCTTGCATTGCTGAACGCTGGATTAGTGGCTGGCAGCGCGGTAGTTACGTATTCTTCTGTCATGGAACGTCTCGACTCGCAAGCTGCCACGAATGCCCCTACATCAACTCCCGCTGAACTTGAAGTTTAATCAACTTTGCAGAATTAACGCGCTTGTTTTAAGCCTAAAGAAACGATGATTCATATAGAAAGGGCGATCAAAAAGATTGACTAGAATATCGGTAAAATATAGGTTATAATGATCATCCTTACAGAACCATTACAGAACGCTATTTAAGCCAATTAATAGTTGAAATAAATTCCACAAAATGAAAGCAAGAGTGATCACATTAAATACGGAATGTTAAAAAATTTTGCAGTAAATAGTAAAAAAATCAATTTTCTTTACATATTATTGAGTAAAATTGCAATTGGCATTATTTCAACACTTAAATAGGCGTCATCATAAGTTACTAAATTATAAACTAATGTTAATTCTTTTTCCTATTATTATATAACTTGTGATGTAGGTAGTATTCTTTGTTATCTGTAAGTATGTATGAAGTAAAGTAACAACTTCCATGTACTGTTAATGAATAGCACCGTTCCTTTAAATATTCAATAGATATTTTCACTGCCTAAATAATTTTACTTAAGTAGTAGGGCTAAATATACTTTCCTGATAATTTAGAATGAATACATTATCATTGAAAGGCTTTTTATTGCTTGGCTCGTTTTCTAATTCTCAAACATTATTCTATTTAAACAGAGAGTACTTACTAAAATAGATTGGAAATAATAAGCATTAATCTTTTTGAAACTTTTGTACCAATATTTTAAAACTGAAAATATTTGCTAGCGCTAGTCATAATTACCTAATATGCAGGCAAAATATCAGTAATGATTTTTAGTGAGGTTTATAAGAAACAAAATGTTTATTCAACGGTGAAAATATATCCACTGATTGAAATGAGTTATGCTTGTCTTGTGTATGATAAGAAAATAAAATTGGTATCACTAATTAAAAAATTATGCAGTAATTCAATTAAAAAAATTAAAGCTAGTAATTCAACTAAAAAATCTTTAAGGCAATCTGTTAACTAGAATTTCATATTTAAACTTGTAACAATATTAAAATAGGTTTATGTTTAGAAGCCTGCTATAGCTCTGGTAAATTGATTTTTAAGAATTTCTCTTTTACATAAATTAAAAAAATATTTAAATGTAATATCGGCTAAGCATGGCTTAATCTCATAAAGTATTATATCTAGAATGAATAAACAACAGCAAAATTTGTTAAAAAATGTATAATAAAAACATATATTCCCATAATAAACAGTCTGACTAAAATAACATTACTTGTATACACTAATATAAAGTCATAATAATCTCCTAAACACCACAGTATTCAGATCACATAATAATATTTCATCTTCCTCTATTATTCAAATAGTACTATATGAGTAACAAATGCCCTTAAACTTTTAATTTGTAACGCTAGTTTTTAATAACAAACATTTCCTACACCAATTGAGATATAACTTATTAATAAATAATTCACATTAAAGTTCTGAAATACTGTTCTACCGATGCTAAAACACTCTCTGCTTTCGGTTTTGCCGCAACACCAGCTATTTCTACTCCAAGATTTTCAATTTTATGAGCTGTAGAGTTACCAATGGCAAAGTGTGGTAAAACAGACAATTTGTTATTGAATGTTTGCAGTTGCCTATGGATGTATTCGCAGCCTGATGGACTGAAGAAAACCATACAACACAGGTCTTCAAAGTCATTAACGGCCAGCAAATCCTTCCTTAAGTTCTCATTTTCCTTAGTTTCATACACTGTCAGGCAATCAACTGTCATGCCATTACACTGTAACATATTGGGTAAAAATTCTGAACTTAAATTACCACAGGAAATAGAAATTTGGACGGCTCTGAGTTTTCCTTGACAATAAGTTTTGCTAAATTCTCAGCATTTCCCTCATTGGTTCCCAGCGCTTGTAAGCCAAGCAATAGTTTCACTTTACGACCGCTAGACTCGCCGACAGTGTATATGCGCTTCGTGTTCCATATTGCAAACTTGGAAGGGGCCCAACATCTTGAGACAACTTCAATTGCGCGAGGGCTAGTCAAAATAAGACCCTGATAATCGGCATTCTGCAATTTCTCACTTAGTTGTTGCAAATTCATGTAAACAAATTGAAGAGGCTCAATAAATACGGTCTCGTATTGACATTTTGTGAAAGCTTTCACGTAGTCCTCGGACTCACTCTTAAACAACACAACTTTCTTCATGGTAGCAATTTTTATCGGACATTAATACCGAGTTTTTTCTTTTGTTGTATCCTAACACATTTTAATATCGACCCTGAAAGAACAGGAAACAATATCAGACAAGGCGAGCTCGAGACATTGAATCAGTAATGGGAAAGAACGTCAAACTCAAATGAAGTTTCTGTGTATTAATTGATGTTTATAAAAGATTTATAAAATATTATACAGTTTTTATATCTTACATTCTGATTAAAGGTTACGATTTGTTTGAGTCCAATATGAAGTTTTACTTATTTGTAATAGATGTTTAGTTAACGTTTGACAGAAGCACAGCTCGACTTGACAATTAAGAAAAACCAGTCGGATTTTTTGCCAAATATTAATACAATATTCTGTGTTTGGTACAACCATGCTATAAATTAAAACATTAAAAACTATCATTTAACATTTCCACTAAAGTATAACTAATAATAGAGCTAAATTTTTTTCTAATTTGTACCTCAGAGGAAGGTGTTATTATCCATGTTTAACTTAATTGTCCAACAGCTGTTCTTTTGTACAATTTTTTGCATAATTCCGCTTCCTTAAAAGCATATCATAAGTTTCTTTAATGCTGTTATAGAATAAAAGTTACCAAGTGGGTAATTATTGTTATGTTTTCATTTTAAATTATTTAAGTAGTAAACGTCAATCGCGTAGAGTAGAAACTCCTTTACATTGCATATTGAATGTTACTAAAACATAAATTATGTCTTTGTTAGTATTTGACAGCAATACTCTTTTATATCTGAACTTTACGCATTAACGATAAATATAGTGTATATAGTTTGTATCATGTGCACAATTAACATTAAATCTTATTGAAATGTAAACTGAAATCTATTGTTTATTAGGCTATTAATGCCTTTA
This sequence comes from Lamproptera curius, assembly GCA_029286875.1. Classification (NCBI taxonomy): domain Eukaryota; kingdom Metazoa; phylum Arthropoda; class Insecta; order Lepidoptera; family Papilionidae; genus Lamproptera; species Lamproptera curius. The sequence goes on from JAGSMT010001431.1 coordinate 27,456, forward strand.
AGCGGATGCACAAACGGTGTGGTGGCGACGGCTTTGGTTGTTTTACTGCTTTTACCTGTTCAATATTATGTACCAGACTTATATTCACCCGCACCAGAAACTGTTTTTACACCTCATCAGTCAGAAAACTCATTTATTTGGACGCAGTTTGAAGATTTCCCAGTATTTGATACGGCCGTCGCTGCCATCCTCGTTGTGTTGGTTTTCCTTATATACATGTGCGATTGGATTCAGCGTAAGCTGTTGGAAACAAGAATTTTTAAGGTAATTTAATATAAAATAATAATATTCAATATATATAGAGAGATATAATATAGATTGAAAGTTCGTTAATGGACAGTCATTTAACGTAAATATTGTTTACTTAGTTTCCACGTATTATTTGACTTTAGAAATCATTTATTTCTGGTTATTTTGGTGTATGTGAGTAAATCCTACATGAATCCTTTAAAGTTAAGTAATCTAAGTAATCCTTTAAATTTACGCCGATCATTCAATTGTCTAAAAATTAAGATGATATATGTGTCGGATGGCCATGTAAAAAGTCTATCCACCCATCAACCTGCATTGGACCAGGGTGGTGGGATACGGTTCAAAACCCCCTAATGGATAGGGGTGTATTAGGGGAGGCCTAATGTCCATCAGTGGACTATCACGGGCTAATGATGATGATAGTTATTTTCAATTTCAGCTCAACCAATATCTTGGGGAATGCGTGGACAAACTTCACGGCTGGGACAGTCGACAGGAGCAATTAGAGACACTGCTGCATACGGTGAAAAATGCTACAACCGAATATAGTCTGCTTATGTACCTGATTCTTCGCAAACACCATTTGGTGCCACTCAAGGGACAATCCCTAAATAATCTTTTTGACAAGGATCTCGAAGATTTATCGTGTAAGGAATTACGTAGAGATGCAAATTGAATAGTTGGCTTTTATATAATTGGCGTTTTTTATTCTTTTTATTTGTTAATTTGAAGATTTATATCATGTTGATTTTTAGGTATGTTAAACTGTAGAGCAATAAACTTAGGGCATAAAATTGTATTATTTCATAAACAAACAACGCAACAGGCGTACGGCAGACGGTTTGGTTTAAGAACGACACCAGTTTTAATTGAGTTAATTTAGACGTTTGCTACGGCATATATAAGATAAGATGAGGATGATTAGAGTTACTTAAACTGAAGAAAATGCTTTTCATCAAAGCGCGAGTCCATCAGCTTACAAGGAGTGCGTTGGAGAAAAGGCGGATGAGCTCATCAGTGTTTGACTTACCTTAAGTTTTAAAGTATTCCTCTTCCTATTCTTCTGATTAACCTCTCCCCAAATCAAAAACTGAACAGCTATGATTAACATGTTGTTCACAAATTATCAAGGATGTGTTGGACGAGAATGTAAAAACATTTTTAAACTATTGCTACCACTTCTGGTTACCAGATAAGCTCCCCTTTCCTCAGGTAGCTCATCTTTATTTCCGCGGTGACCTGAATTATCTCCGAGAATGGTATTAGGCAATTAATATCGTAACTAAGTATGTTTATAAAAGCGACTTCGAATCTGGCAAATAGGTGTTGAGAGCCACTACATTTAAAATATTATTTTTTATTTTTATAGTGAATGCATGCGAAGCATACAATTAAAATGACTTGCGCAATTGTTAGTGGATTTTGTTCTTTTATTTGCAAAAATAACAAATTTAGCTGCGTTAAAAAGAGACGCTGTTAACATATATTAAAAAACGTAATGCCACAAGGTTTGTATAGTTATTTGATGTTTTACAATTGTAAAAAGAAGTTTTAAGCTTGGACTTTGGGCCATGGGAAAAGGGGAAACTCTGTATAGTGTAATCGATTTTTCTCCCTTTTTCGACCAAATAGAGTTCAAAGATAAAGAGGGCAGCTTTGCGACCTTTGCAAGATCTATATCGTTTGGTTCCCATGGTACCGTGGTAAGTGGGGGAGTCTGTGCTCAAGATATAGGGGCTGAGACGAAAGGCACGATTAACGCGTCCTTAAGTGAAGAAGGCCGCTGGAGGAGTTGCCAAAGAGTGTGGTATCTTTTCTGTAACTGTAACTTGATGAATTATGTTGTGGGTTTAGTCGATGCGCGTCGCAGATACCAGTCCTTGCCATGAAAGTATTCCTCTCCCCTTTCTACTGATTAACCTCTCCCCAGATCAAAAACTGAACAGCTATTATTGAAATTCTTGCTCACAGATAATTAAGGATAGTTTGGAGAATGTAAAACATTTTTAAACTATTGCTACCACTTCTCCATTTTTTTGGACCGTATCCAGGTATCGTAGGAAACAACCATGTAAATTTGTTGAGTCCCCGCAGGATTCGACCCCACGACCTCCAGTTTCTAAAGCACACGCCCTTACCACTAGGCTACGCAGGCAATAATATCCGTTTATATTAACTTTGATTTAAAAAATAAACAATTATCCAAAACATCCTATACCTACCATTAAGTAAGGCCCACTTTACTAAAGACTCGTTAAAAAACAATTAGAACACATTAAGCTTCTGGGTTTTACTAATTCTACTGGGCCGTTTCCTTTTGAGGTCAATTTATGTAATACAAACTGTAAACATGTACAGAAAAGTTTAATTTTTCAGTTAATTTTACGTTTTCATTAACATCTTCATACTTGAATTTTTGTACTATATGAAAATGACTAATAATTATACAATAATGCGCCAAATTACTTTACCCTGAGATAAAAATATCTATAAATAATTTTCTTACATTTCTTTAAACACCGGAGGGGTTTAAGTTTATCGAGATTTATATAAGTTTAAACTTGATACATAAACTGTAGAGTGAAACCTTAAGCAATGTCTTCAGAAATTCATGCTAGGTGTGTCATGATTTTCTTATCTCTATAATTTTAATTAAAGTTTTTATATCGGTTAAATGTATTTTTTTTACTTTTGACAAACAATTTGTCAATGTGCTAAGCCACCATATTTTTACATGTTATATTTACCTGTAAATGATTGTGCATTTAAGAATATTATATTTATCTATATTTATGTGTTTGTATTTAGTGTAACTATTGTTGGCTGGGCAGCTTTTCATGAGCTTCGTCGAGTTTTCTCGTCACCCATCCCACAGTGCCTCAAATCGAAAGTCTTCGATCAGTGCGTCCTACCCGTTATGACCTACGGTGCCGAGACTTGGACACTTATGGTTCGACTGGTCCACAAATTTAAAGTCGCTCAGCGAGCTATGGAGAGGGCTATGCTCGGAGTATCTCCGAAGGACCGCATCAGAAATGATGTGATCCGTCAGAGAACTAGAGTCACCGATATAGCCCACTGGATTAGTAAGTTGAAGTGGGCCGGTCATATAAGCCGCAGAACTGACGATCGCTGGAGTCGGAAAGTTCTGGAGTGGAGACCGAGGCTCGGCAAACGTAGTGTAGGACGCCCTGCGGCAAGATGGAGTGACAACATTCGCAAAGTGGCTGGTGTGGGCTGGATGAGAATAGCCGAAGATCGGAAGCGGTGGCGTGCATTAGGGGAGGCCTATGTCCAGCAGTGGACTGACACAGGCTGATGATGATGATTGTTGATAAACTAAATAAATAAAAGCCTCAGTTAAATTATTGCATCTTAAAATTATAACAATGGAGCAAACATTTAACAGTTTTAACAATGGAAATTATAATTACACATTACATAATGTTAAAGCGAATCCTGCTAAGCATATTTCAAATTATTGTTGAACGAAGTATTGATTAAAGCAATGGGACCACAAGACATCCTATATGTACCATTTAAAAAGAATGATTAAAATCGGATCACTAGGAACAGAGCCAGGAAGTAACATTTATATATATAATATAGTCAGAAAAATATTTCTAAAGTGGGTACTTAGAGAAAAGAACTCTATATTGACGTTATGTCTGTCCGAAATCGTGTATAAAAGACTGTATAAGGGTCTGAAATGTAGCGAGGGCAGAGCTTCCCATAAGCCGCTGCCGGAACGGAACTCTCTTCGTGTGTGATAAGTGTTGTGCATCTGTGATAGTGTTAATGTGTTGAGTGGTGTTAAGCATTGACTCGTCCGTACGAGACATCGTGGTTGCTGTCGGGGTTACGTAAGCCATTTCAATGTTTTAGTATAAGAGAGGTTCGGATGTTGTCATCATTTTTACTTCTTGAATTTTCTTTGAGATTACAACGAATATATATACTTAATACTGTTAAATGTATTATTTCTGTGAATGAATAAAAGAAGTTATATCACTGCTTATAAAGTTACACATTTATAATAATAGGAGGAAAATGCGGTACTTTTAGTGGTTGATACTGTTAGATTATTTTTTTAATTTGACTCCTAATTAAACGTATGCGTTACTTTATTTAACTATGCGACCTAAATTGACTGCCGTTGTATAAACAGTGCGATCGAAGTAGCAGCAAATATTGAAATAGGCCGATGCATTCGAAACCAAATTCCAAACATTGGGCAAACTGTAATAAATTATGCACATATATAACAACATTGCATTCAACATTTTTTACATTGACGACTTGGCGTTCAAATTATTATGAAAACATTTAAACCGTGTTCTATTGTTGCATAGACAAAAGAATGTCTATGCTTTATGGTACTTCCAAAATTTCTGATCCTTTGCAACGTCTATTGTACAGACAAAGGTGTTGTTTGAATTGAGGCCAAAATCTTGGCCTAATTTCCTGTTCTAAAGATGTATTAAAGACTGATGTAGTTAAATAATGTAAATTAGATACATACATATAGCACCGATAATATTTTTACGGATATTATTAACACTTTCGTAGGAAACTTGGAAAATAACCTTCTAACGTTTATACAGTGAAGAAAGTCTATATTATAATAAAAATGTTTATCTTTTTATCCTACTTCGACTTTTTTTAATATAAGGAGAAGCAACACGGAAAGTGGTCTTATAGCTCACGGTTTACGAACAATCTCGCGAAACTACGAAGCTTCAAGTCCGATTTGAATAAAGGACGGAGAACCCGGAGCAGAAAATGCAGGAATTCGCGACGAAAACAATTAGTTTTTGTTAGTCCTTTTCCTTCTTCTACGAAGGATTTGTTTATTTAACGGCATTGTTTTAATATTCATGAGGTACAACCTTATAATTATTAAAATCAATTAAAATATAATGATCAGATGATTGCGATTTTATTTATTTAGATTAGTTTTATGTATATTATTTATTTCTGACAGGGTAATATAATGATAAATATACAAAAATATTATAAAATATTTCATGCAGTTTTCAATCGGAAGAGAAATAGAAAAGTACCTTTTGTCTCCTATATTTCACTTTTAATTGCTTATGTATGATATATAAATAAATAACTATGAAACATAAGCTTTCAACGAAAGAACACAAAGCTACAGATCCTCGACGTAAGAGGCAGAATCAATTTTTATTTACGAACGGACGGAGCCCTTTTCTGTAAGGAAGAGTAATGGCGTCATATTTCATTTTGCCTCCTCGCAATAATTTTTTCCTAACGATGTAAATGGGAATGCTTCATTTTAACTTTTTTTTAACGAAAAAATTCATTTGTGTATATTTCATAAATCCAAATAACGAAGAAATATCTATGCACATCAAAGCTTTTTGTAGAAGTTATAACAGATCGAAATTAATTTCAAAAATGAAAAGGAGTAATGAAAACTGAAAATTTAAAAGCAAAATGCAAACCGGACGTTTCTAATATTCGTCGAGAACTCTCACTCTCAGACATGCCTTCTTAGTTGTCAACTCTTAGATGCACTTCAATAACCTAGGAAAGTTTCGCTGCGCTATATCATCTTTAAGATTTGTTATAAAGTAGGAAAATAATATATAAAATATTTTTTGGAGAAAAATATGTCTGATTGTAAGGCAGCCAAAATATTGGTTCATTATTTTACGGGTGCATAATAATCAGCGGGGGTGAGTAACACTTCGCTGCATATCATCGACGTGATCTTATTTACAAGCTGGACAGTACCAATAAGGTTTATTATCCTGAAGTTTTGGTTGAGATTCCTTAAGCTTAATGATGCATTTCTTTTGAGACTCGCTTTCAGGTTGCAGAAAGTGATTTCAGTGTCTGCGTGTTAATCTTTATCATGGAAGAAGTATTTGAAACATCATTAACTCTTGATGATAACACAGTACTCTGCTATGAAGATTTGTAGCATTGCCACCAAATAAGTCTTTTGTTAGCTCTGGAGGCCTACAATTCAAAGACTTCTTGCGTGGAGAGAGTGGAGCAGTGGCTGCCAATTTAAATATTGAATATACACGCCACATCTTTAAAGTTATCGGCACTCCAACTTGTGCCAAACTAATGATTCTTCTGAGAGTCCATTTATTGCGAAGTCCATTAAGCCCTTTTTCCTTCCGGTAGAAGGTGGTAAACCGTTCTCCATTATGTTACTAAATAGAAAGGGTTTATTGTTACTGTGATGAATTTTCTAATTGACACAAAACGTTGTGCTAATAAGGCCTATGCATTTTTATACGCCTTATCGAGGCATGGCATACAGTTGAACAAAATAACCAAATGGTAAACACCTACATTATAGACATTTCAATAATGTGACGAGACGATTAAACCTAAAATTATCATATAGGCAAAACACAGAACTCTGTCTATGAATAAAGACAATAAAACATACTTTAGTTTGACCTGAATTTTATAAAAACTAGCGTGGGCTCAATGTTTTGGCTTTTTTAGTGAAGCTTCTAACACGCTCGCGGCACGGGTTACTTCATGTGCTTGTGTGTTTTAGTTTATGTAAATGCATATATCTCTGAACATTGGCGGCCATTTGAAATTGTAAAGCAGTAGATTAATAATATTGGCCTAATTAGGACATGGGACTTATTTGGTTCACTTACAATAATTGATCCCAAGCGGCAATCCAACCGACCGCCAATCCAACCTAACCACATTGAAATTGTCCTGTCACCATTTCAAACCCTGGGATTTGTTTGAAGCGTCATTATAATTTTAAATTATTGTAAGGTAATTAAATAAAAAACCGAATCCTTTTATGCAGACCTGATTTCTAGATATTACAAATAAAAAAAATTTAAAAACAATCGTGTGAAATCAAAAGGTAGTGGTAAAATAAATCTTAGTAAAAATCGTTTTTATTACTCAGATTCACGTCACCGCAAAGAGTACTGCGCCGCCTTATATTACCTTACTCCTTACCCATTCTAACGGAGACAAACAACCCACTAACGCTGATATAACGAGACCATTTTGAGATAATTTAAATTTATTGTTTGAATACGTTTAAAAGACTTTGTTTCAAATTCAAGGCATTACTCGTACCGATGCTACAAAGCATAGCGTATCATCATTTTATAATATTTTGTAAGGCCATTTAATCATTTGATGTAAACACAAAAATCACACATTACAAGAATAATTGTACCCATAAATCTATCATAAAAAAGATTTATGGAACAATGCGAACTTGTACGATATCCGTAATCTTGATATTCTTAAAATATTTAATGTGTGTTTATGGAATTTTTGACTTCAACTTTACATTTGAAATAAAAGAAGAAATAACGGGTGATAACGTTGTTATAAGTAATAGGTCGCCTTTTAATCTACAAAGCATATATACTTGAGTAGGTACCGAGATGGATCATGTACAAAAACAGGGTCTGAATACGATGAAACTTTCCGAGAACTTTGTCTAAACTTGGTTAAGCTAACACGTTGTTCAGCAACAATATTACAACTATAAATTAAGCCAGACGTCGTAACTTAAGTTATGGCACTAACTTAAACTGAGAGTAGGGAAAAGTGTGTCTGACATAAACCTCGTTATAACATGCAAATCATCATAACATGATTTAATTATTACAGTATCAAACTAAATTTTACAGATGCGTTACATTTTTTATGATATTGTTTTTAAAACCAGTCAACAGTATAAGAATATTTTACGTTGGAAACTATTCAAAATGCAATTTTAATGACGTTGAAAAATGATAGTTTTATTTTTAGTTGTGGTTTTTAGTATTCCCACGTGAAAATGTGATTGAATCAACAAAGGGAATACAATAGGGACATTATTTTGTATTCATTATCGGATTTTAAGTAGAAAAAATGTTAACAGCGCATTGGTATGTAATTTTAGTTATTTCATATTCAATTTTATTACAGATTGCATCAAAAACAATTATTTATTTTACCAATGACGATTTTGATACACATAGGCAATTCTTTTAACATTATTTATTTATAGATTTATTAGAAGCCATCTTTTCCTTTATTCTCAGTAAAATATAAGTACAACGTTGTAAGAAACATTAAAAAAGAAAAATTTAAAGGATAAATATATATAGCTAGCTCAGGATATAAACCTATATCCTGAGCTAGCTATAAACAGATTGAAAGCGTATCCATTTCTTTCACAAATTATTAAACAGTAAATGTACACTGTACACTTAGGGACCATCGATAAATTACGTCACACAAATTACTGGATTGTTTGACCCTTTCCCTTTGTCAGAGCTGGTCACATTTTTAAGTATCCGTCCCCTAGTTTGATATCACATTTTTTGCAACTTTACATTAGAAATTATTGAATTCAAACAGCTGTTCCGAAATCAGTATTGGTATTGTAGATTGTATAACCGCCTACGTGGTCCAGCGGTATTGGCCCTTGCTTTATAAACCGGAGGTCATGGGTTCCCGTAGCGAAACTACTTTCTTTTTTTGTGGTTGGTCAGGACAATCTGGGCCGTTTACCTAATTGTCTGAAAAGTAAGATGACTCATGCGTCGGATAGGCATATAATAATCCACCCAACAAATGCGGGATTTGACTAGCGTGGTGGGATACGGTCCAAAAACTCCCTAATGGAGAATGCGTGCATTAGGGAAGGCCTACGTCCAGCAGTGGACTAACACAGGCTGATGATGATGAAGATTTCTACAATCGTCATCATCACCCCTTGTCACACAAAGTTATATTTTAACAACCCCCAACGTCCTCTCTCCCCCACAACGTGTGACGTAATTTATCGATAGCCGTTTATTATTTATCACCTATACTTGAACAAGTACTTAGTTTAAACTTAGTAATCTACTTAGTTTTTGTAATGCGATGCAAGCAAAAAATAATTAAAATCTTTATAAAGTATGTATTAACTTTATACCATAGATAAACATTTTTGTAAATAATACGAAAACAATAATTTAGTAAAGCTCATCAATAAATGAACAAAACGCGCTAAAAGGCCCGAAGATTAAAATCACTCTGCAGTCTGTTTGATCCTTTTGAGAAACTCAATAAACTTAGTGGAGTGACCCTCTTAATTTTGCCCTTTTAATTAAATCTATTAACGAATAACGTAAGATATTAACATAGAAATAAATGTTACTTTCCCGTTTTAGTAATCGTCGAAAAGTCAATAATAGATGAGGACGTAGTTTTTCTAAGACTTCATAAAATTTAATAAGAGAAAAAACTAAACGATCTGTGGATCGTACAGTTTGTCTAAAAAAATAAAAACATAGTATTAGGCCACCACGACTAGGACTACATGACAATGAATACTGCCTCCGTAGCCTAGTGGTATGGGCGTGTGCTTCAGAAACTGGAGGTCGTGGGTTCGAATCCTGCGGGGACGCAACAAATTTTCTTTGTGGTTTCCTAGTTGGTAAGGGCAATTTGGGCCGTACACCCAATTGTCTGAAAAGTAAGATGATCCATGCGTCGGATGGGCACGTAAAACAGTCGGTCCACCCAACAACCCGCATTGGACCAGCGGTCCAAAAACCCCCTAATGGATAGGGATAGGGGGGGCCTATGTCCAGCAGTGGACTAGGGGGTTTTTGAACCGTATCCCACCACGCTGGTCTAATGCGGGTTGGTGGGTGGATCGACTTAATACATGCCTATCCGAAGCATGGATCACCTTACTTTTGAGACAATCGGGTGATCAGCCCTCATTGTCCTAACCAACTAGGAAACAACATTAAAAAATTGTAGAGTCCCCGCAGGTTTCGAACCCACCACCTCCGGCTTCTAAAGGCTACGGAGTCAGATCAAATATCCAATATTAAATTTGTATCACATAGTAACATACATTTTTAAACAAGAAATTTCATTAAAGAAACAGTGATTGAGGCGAGTAATGCAGTTTATTAAAGTAATGAAAAGCGCTTGCAGATGTTATTAATGAAATTGCAAAACGTTGAATTGATATGTGAGGACATTTTTCACGGTTCTCTTTTAATGGGCCTCCAGTGAAGCTTGACAAATAAAAATCGAATTACCGCATCGTCCTTTTTGTACATTTTTTGAGCTTTTCATTCAGAATCATCGCCGCTTTTTATATTTTTTATTATAGCGAGAATGTAGTGAATTGGAACTTGAACTTGGTTTTAAAATATAATTCAAATACAAATATCTTTATTCAATATAGGAGTGATAGACTCGCTTATTGATAGTTAAGGACGCTACCACCGGTTCGGAATAGGACGCCTCTGACCCGAGAAGAACCGGCGAAAGAAACTTAGTGGGCTTTTATTTGTCATCCTTTTAAATGAAATATTCATTCAAATTAGTAAAATGCAGTTATATGGTACGTATTTTAATTATGTAAAACCCGGAAAAATTCACTTCAATCATAATAACCTTTAACACATAAACGATCCTTTACAACTTTTTAAAATTTATTGATTGATAAATTCATAATTTCATAAAATATTTATTCTTAGTAGTTTAGTTTCTATTTTTCTGCTGTTTGTTGCTTAAATTATGCTTCAAATCTTATTGAAAGTATATCTTTTTTTTATTATTAGTACAACATAAACTTAAAACTTTGCAGTCTAAATCTTACAACTTGTTTACGGCAAAACACAAGATAAACGTATAAATAATTTAAAAGCAGAGTGGAGACCATAAGCCAAAATGGGGAAGGGGGTTAAAAAGTATACAAAAAGTCACACTAAATTTAAAAAATATACTAAAAAGCTGTTTATAGAATTCTATTATATAAGAGATATACATTTTTAAAAGTTTAAATGTAAAGTTTCAGTGGTGTTGTAACTTTGTGTCAGTCATCTTTCCATTCCATTAAGACCTTGTCAGAGGAGTTTAACTACTTGGTATCCGGTTCCTGTCTGCGGGACAATACTAACGTTAAATGGCACAAATCGTATCGTATTAGTATCGTCAAATTGTTTCTAATTTTGTTACTGTCAATTTATTAACTACAGCTTGACTTGTGTTTTAGCAAAAAGGATGTTAGTATTATTATCATGTTGTAGTACTGCAATAAAAGAACATATCGATGCACAATGCAAGAAGACAAAATAGAAATAGAAAATCAGACAGCAAATTTGCTAAAAAATAATTTAATTGAAGAATCTAATAGCCCATTTGCAGCGCCAGTTACATTGGCATTAAAAGGAGACGAAAATACAAAATCGATACTTGTATTGATTTTCGGGGATCGAATAAGTCAATCATACCACAAGCACAATCATTTTCATTAATAAGTGACTTGATAATTAAAGCAAGAAATATTACTGTTTTACAACATAAGTTTTATATTGCCGCTCAAAAACAAACTAAAATAAAGAGTCCTAAAAAAGGGTGAAAGTTGTAGTTTTCTAAATATAATCTTATTCCTGTACAATCCTTACAAAACTTTTAATGTTATTTTAACAAAGCCATTCGGGTGTAATTTTTCTTAAGTGAATAAAAATAATGCAGCATTATCTCTTTACAAATTTTTTTTATAACGGTGAACGATTTTTTTCATTGAAATCGGTTTCACTAAATAATCGACTTCCAAATACAGGGTTTTTCCAAAACAGCTAATTGGGCTCTTCGGGCTTACTGACATTACAACGCCAGCAAAGTTCATTCCTTTAGTAGGATACAGGTAAGCTTATGATTAGTAGCTTTCATTGCCTTTAGTGAATTATAAATCAAATGTAGTATTTCTAGTTGGTTAGGGCAAAGCGGGCTGATCACCCAAGAAAAGTAAGATGATCCATGCGTCGGATGGGCATGTAAAAAGTCTGTCCACACAGTAACCCGCATTGAACCAGCATGGTGGGATACGGTCCATAAACCCCCTAATGGAGAAGTGCTGCATTAGGGGAGACCTATGTCTTGCAGTGGACTAACACATTGACGCTGACGGAGTAACGCTGATGATGTTGATAATTTTGTAGATTCATACAAAAAATATAGAACCGTTTTATGAAATGTTCGATTTCGTTCTTTATAAGTTGTATATTTCATTCAATGTGCTTCATTGCAACCCAATTCAAAAAACGTCGACGTCGAAGTGCGATTGATTGAAAAGTCGGCGCGAAATGAACGTTTGGATAGAAAATCGTAAAACGATATTAAAAAAAACGAAGCTGTATACGGAATGGATATGATTTACTTTAGAAAACCTCTAATTTTTATTTTAATCTAAAACTATCCAAATATAGGAAAAAAATAGAACAGGCTCATATAATATAAATTTTATTGTTTTTATCGTAATTCACCGTCAAGTGATTTATCATTACAATATCATATACATCATCGTATTTGCAAAGATTGTGTCATATAAGTTGTCAAAGGTTAATACAGTATTCTAAACATATTGCAATGATTTAATTGGTCATCAAGTTACAATTTGAGTTTCATAAATCGGTTGCATAAATGTTACTATCGTCTGCGAACGAGGCGGTGTAATTAGTATATAATGTAAAGAGGACTAGGCCTAATACGGAACTTTGGGGGTAGGCCGGCAAGGCTTAGGCTTTAACGGATAATCGACTTTCACGGATTTTGGAAGTCGCTAGAAAGCGACATGAGAGGGTTGCTGAGATCGTTATCCTACCGATCGTTCCTGAATTCAACTATGCGACCTTGAACAGATGTTCAAGGGCGCGTAGCTCTTTCCGGTTCCGCTCGGTTGAATACCAATCATAGGCACGGATGTCACCCACTTGCTTCGCAAGAGGTCCTTAATGTCATTTGGCAAGGCCCAGTGGGGTTTTTCCTTCACTGCGATTTGCCTCGAGGAAGCCCCGACGACACTATAAACGTGTCTTGTAAGCGCATGAGCAGCGAGATTCATGTCATTAGCGGATTTTAGGACTTTGGGAATGGTGTCTAGGTGTAGTGAGCTAGTAGAGTCTAGCTGTAACTTTAGCTTGCGCCAGTCGACAATAGTTTTGGTGGTGATATTGGGAGGGTTAGGTGGTCCTAGTTTTAGAATAACGGGAAGGTGATCTGATGTGAGGTCGTTTAAGACCTCTATGCCTCTGAGGTAAAATATTCATATGGATTATCAATTACAAAAAGTGTTATTCCTAAACTCTATACCAAAATATTATACCTGCAGTATTACCTGCAGTAATAATATTATAACGCGTATTTACTGGGTAAACGAGACTTAACATCTTATGTCTCACGGTAGGGAGGTGTAGGTGATACCCCTATTGCCGATGTCTATGGGCGTTGGTGATCAATTTTTTTCAGGTGGCCTGATTGCTTGTCTGCCTGTGTGTGTAAATAAATAAAAAGTTGTAACACACACACATAAAAAATTGTCTTTGGTATTTTAGTATATTGAAATATATTGAAAATTGACGAAGAAATATTTTGTTGCCATTAAGAACGTGCCTACAACCGTAGTGCGTTTCAAACGCAAAGTTTTAACAAGATTTCGCTCGAATTGATACTATATAGACGGAATCAAACTTTTACTCGCAGTAAAAGTTTGATTGAAGCGATACGTTTAAAAGTTTCCAATAATGTTTCAAACGGTTGGAATGCATCATTAAGTCTATGTTGTCAGTGTTTTACGATCATTTGATAGTCCACGTTGGAACATAAAGGCTCCACCTAAACATCCCATTTTATACCATGTATAATTTCGTCAAGCGTAAAAAGTTGCAAAAAAGTGACAACACTTAAAACAACCGATGAACGTCAGTCATGTTGGTGAAATATTTCATAAAGTGAACAAACAATACTTTGTAATTTGCAGACGATATCGCAGTTAACGGGTCATTACTAACTGTCACGAATCAATATTGTTCTGTATACGGAAAGCCATGCAAAATAAATATACATTATAAATCAAAAGTAAAGCGTGTCAATACTTTTTTTAATAAAACACATAGCCGACTCGCTTCTCGGGTCGAAGAGAAAAATCATTGCGGTTACAATTAATTGAGTTCAGATTCAAATACAAAATGCTTTCAATTATCCAATACATTTTACAATTTGTTGATTTCGCTTACAAGATAAAGACGGGTCATATTACTGATAACTGCACTGATCCAAAATTGCTATTAAAGCAATTTAAATTGACTCTATAGTGAACGAAAGTTAATATGTTTCTAAGATAACATAATTCGCATCGCTGGTGAATCATCAGGTTCATATTATTGACTGCAATTAAAATAAATCAACTATGTTTTAATTTTGCGCATACTAATGAAACGTATAAATTTTTGTATTTCTAGAAAAACATGTTAAGCAGTAAATGTCAATACGATTTAAATTGAGATGATTATAAAATAATGTTCAGTATCATTGTTTGTTCTTCATTCATGTTATACGTGCAATCCTTATATTAGGTATTGCATTGTCACATAAACTATGATTTGAAAGATTCCTTGAAATAACAACTTTTAACATAGGACAGTGCTCGACGAATTGAAATAGCATTTACATGTATTCTCAGCTAATCAGCGAGAATACGCAGTAATACTATTTCAAAATATTGTCAGAATTTTAAAAAGTATTGAAGTAGGAATCTGATCATTAAACATGATATCTGATTTCAGCTAACCAATGGAGTAAATTAGTCTTTTCTGAGTATAGTTGACAAAATTTTTGAAATCTTAAAACTTAATTTTGAATAATACTTCTTTACATAGTCAATTCCTTATGACTGTTTATCAATAATTACGTCAACAGTGACATTTCACTACAATCTAAAGAATTAAATTGCAGAATTCACTTAATCATATTATTCTCACTTTACTACGTATTCGATAGAGTACTTTAGGAAAGTTTTAATAATACATTGCATACAACTGCATCGCACAGGTATTGACTTTAAACTGAATAGAAATAATGTTGAATCTATTGTCTTTGAATCTATTCCATGTTATTTAAATGCACTTTATATTTAAATGGTAACTGTAAGCGATATTCAGTGAACGTTCACCATATAACAAATGATTCACGGTGCTACAGCAATCAAACGTAATACCTATGAATAGTTCATATTACACATGGAAACCAGCAAATATTAATATTTTCAACAATTTATAGGAAGTGTTCAAAGAATAGACGGTTCATACAAAGCTATAAGATTAAGAAACCAACAGGGTGAATAGTCTTTTGGGGTTAGTGACAATGTGTAATTTAAAATTCGTTGAATAAACCTTTGAACCAACTTTAAATATGCGGCAACGAGTTTTAATTCAATTATGCATTCTTTCAAGTTTCCTCCACATTCAATCAATAAAGTTCATGAGTCTCAAGCTTAAAATGCATTTTTAACATACATTTTAAATACATTTTAAATACGTTTTAAGCATATAGGCAAATGATAGATATTTTGTATCAATTGTCCTGAAATTAGTGCATTATTTAAAAATTCACTGTTTTTAAAATGGTAAACTAATTCGGACGTATACATATTCCCGTCTACAAAGCTAGTCCTATAATCAATACTATCGCACTCTAAAGTATCTCAAGAAGTACTACTGCTTATACTAATTTTACACACTGGATACATTATTAACAATGTCTCGATGCACCTGATTTATAGGCAAAGGAACAGAAGGTTTCAAAGAACTAGCCTGGTGACTTTTTCGTCGAGTCCGACTAATCGTCCTCTCCTGTAAAGAGCTAGTATGCATACTTTTCCGTACTTTAAATAAACATGTAAGGTTGACGTCTTTTTAACATCAAACTTTTTAAACCTTTTTTCTTTGAAGGAATATTTGTTCTCGTTGCCTAAGAATTTTGGCAAAGACGTGAAGAATTTCCACATGTGTTTAATCGATAAACGGTGTATCGACGCTACTTCTAAAAGTTAAGAACCTTGCAAACATGAGCACTTTAAATATCACAGCAGTTTTTGCGTATTGAAAACTAACTTTTAACATATTAATTTATTAACATGTCTGTCTCATCGTTATATGATATAAAACAAGGAATTTTAAAATAATGTAGAATATTTCCTTATTGCTCAAAAACTTAATTACTTATGTACTTTACAAGAAACTAATGAGTAGTTGACGTCCTTTATTCATTTCAACTTTTTAAACACTTGTTTCTTTCAGTAATGACGTTGACAAACTTAGTTTGCTTCAGTGAATGATTCCATCTGTGTTTAACGTTAGCGTTAGCAAGACTAATTTGTTTAGGTTTAAAGACCCTTTAAATACCTCAACATTAACAATTAACATTTTGGGATACTGATCCACATAATAATGTTATGTAACCATCCCTGACTCGACTTTGTTAAATAGGTTAAATTAAATTTATGCATCGGAGAGAGACGTCAGGCCACTGATGGGATAGTGGTCACCAGCCCTGAAGTTCCTGTATCGCCATACGGTGCCTACCGTGGCAGGAGTTAAGTCTCGTTACCATAACGCTGACGGTGCCTTTCAAACACTATGTTCACACACTGTCGAGGAAATGGCACGAGTGGTACCACAGGGTCCCTATAAACGGACCTACCACTGTCATTTAGAAACTTGCTATTGTAAAAACCTCTAGACAAAGAACTTTTAAACATGATTAATAATTTCATTTACGACGTCTATGTAAAATGTTTGAAGAACTTTTTTTAAACAATTTATACGATTAAAAAAACTTTTCATTAAAAAGTTGTATAATCAAATTAACTTAAATACTTTATATGATTAAGTATGTGTGAAATCTAAAAGATTTAAATTAGAATCTCATTGAATTAAACTTAAACTAATATTGCTTATTCCAAAACCGATTACCTTTCCCATACGGTCTCAGCAAACACGTACTCGAGACGTGCTTGTCATTGCATCGAGATGGAGGATACATACTGACAAGGGATAATATAATTGTCTTCGTAATTGCCCATTGAAACAAACTTCGAAAACTGAATAATATACATACGTGTAATAATTGTACAAAGCTTTAGTACAAGTGTTATAGATGTACAAAAACATTTTCAATGAAGGAATATTAGCTTTAAATATTCCTATAAATTAAATATATCTTGTAGTGTGTTAGAGCTTAATTGCTGTTTAACCTTAACCTAACGTCTAATTAAATTCAGTAATGCCAAGTCTAGACGATTTTGTGCTTGACTCGATCAAATTCATTACATATATAAATTACTCTTCCTAATTCTACATTAAATTGCCTTGTAATTATTATCCATTTAATTGCATTGCGATTAATGAAAATAAAAGATCAATTGTGTCGCTAATTCCGGCTTTTGAGTCTGATGTATTATAAATATAAAAAAAAAATTAAATAGAAATGGAATTGAATTTTAAAGTTCACCGTTCATAACAATGTGCTATTAAACTAATTACGCAATCAACTAATCTATTTTTTTATACAATTGCTGCATTGGAACTACTTCGTAACCACAGGATGCAAGTTCACTACTTTCTCGGTATTAATATAAATTAGATAGTGGTTAAAATATTTAAAAGATAAAAACAAATAAAAAGCGGCACTGATGCTCATTGAAACTATAAAAAAAGGAAAAAAAATAGGTCATTGCGGAAATCGATTTTCATTCCTTAAAGCTTCAATGGCCCATTAAATTGACCGTGAATAATGTCCTCATATATCATTTCAACGCCTCGCAATTTTTTTTCACAACATCTGCAAGGCTTTTTATTAATTTAACAAAGTACATTACTCGACTCAATCATTGTTTCTGCATTGAATGACTCGATTATAAATATATGCCTCTATGTATAAATTTAACATCTCATATTTTTTTAAACGAAATATAAATTCGTCTTTTCGGCTTCGAGTAAGTTACGCATGGTCCTATTCAGCGATTAACCTTTCAAAGAGACTTAGTCTGAAAATATTTAAATGGTTTAAGAAAAAATAATACCTTTTAAAACTACTTCATTAAACGGGCTCTGTAAGTAGTTTTAGGTGTGTTTTTTCGAAATAGTGTAAGATAATAAATTACCTTATTTCTTTAATCCAAATTTATATAACGTTTAAAATTAATCAAATATCATAAACTTTCATTACTCTGCAAGGCGGTCGTAAATACAAGTCAGAAATTTAACATCTACCAAAGTGCAAACATAACCAACAGCTCAAACATTAAGTTGTCTCAATAAATTAGCCGCTGGGTGATATTTTAGTTCATTACTGGCGTTAAAACTTTCCGTACCAATTGCCGTCGACCATTTTTCCTGCACTGTTGATTGCTTGGATTCGCAATAATTTCTTTGCTGTTAATTCGCATTAATTAAAACCTTAAATTGGTTCAAGAAAAAAGAAAGGGTCCTAAAGAGTTTAAGGCACCAATTTTTTCACCTTTTTGTTATTTCACTAGGTATGTGTCAGCAGTCTCTTAGACAGCAAAAATTTTTACTGTTAACTTAAATATTTTATGCAGCATGGTTTTGGATTCCACGGAAATTTATGGTTTATATCAGCACTAAATGATGGTGGCGTATAGTATTTTAGTTAGTAAACAAGATGTAAAAATATCACGATAATTTTATAAGCAGTAAACTTGTATTTTTTTGAAATATAAAAAAAAAACTTTCAATAAAATAGAATTTAGTTTAAATAAATTTAGCATTTATTTCAATCAATACGTGACCTTATATTAAACAATACGATAGTTTTCTTTATCGTAAGTATTCCTCTATATGAATCAAAATCCTAGCTATATCAAGTCTAAATTAACAACGTCCTAGCTTTATCGAGTTGAAACGATTCTAAAACTGAGTAATAATTTTATTTCATGTTAATAAAAGTTTTTATGTGTTTATTAAGTTTGCTGAAAATTAAGGTCATTTGGTCTGTTTATAAGTTTGGCTTTATAAACAAACAGTGATTTTGGTTTAATTGGGCTTAATTAGTGAATAAAGTGATTTTGCGGTTTGTTAATATTAATGAATTAATAAATTATTGTAACCAGGATTTTCCAATCAGGAATGTAAAAATGACGTGTATAGTGTGTACTTTTCAAATGTTTATCAATGGATATTATTTCTCATCTATACAATTAAATATTTTGTCTTGCATCGAAAGCTCACACAAGTACAACGTCGTCAAACTATTTAGCGCACGTTTACATATTAGACAATGCATTACTGCGATACTGTGAATGTCTAAAAGATGCTATGCTAATACTTAAGTCGAGCTAAGATAAACAATTCAAATTTTCTATATAATATTAAAACACTTTTCCTTAAGTTTACTTATAAAGAACAGTTACCATTTATATTTCCTCAAAAAAAAAGACAGCCTACACACACTACAGTCGTTTTTAATAAAAATAAGCAGAAAAAAGAAAAATAATAAAGGAATAGGCATTAATAACATAAGTAAATTAAAACTTTGTTCAGAAGATCAAATTTCAATAGAAGATGTTTGTTTATACAAATCCCATAATAATAAATTAAAATATAACCATTGATTCAGCTGCAAAAGAAAAATTCTCACCAAATAAGCGCTTAATTTTAGGATCCAAATACAAGTGAGGATAATGTACATCGTCCTATTACCGTGACATCACCATAGCAGGTACTTAGCTCAATGAGCAGACCTTACATTTCTAACAAATGGTGCCAATTCGTTTGCATCAGAAAACCTTCGACCAAAAAATTTTGATAGTAAGCCTGAATTAAAATGAATCAAATCAAATTTCTCAGCCAATGCGGGTTTTACTTCAAGTTTTGTATAAGTTCCTATAATTGAAGATTAAGAGTACAATCGAGATCATTCAACATAGGGACCATTTCTTTGTAAATTTCATTGCTTCAACCTTAAACCTCGAGGTTTATGATAGAATAAAAACTTGAGAAGAAATTTACCGGTAAGTGCCCATTTTAAGAGAACCGTCTGGTGGAGCACCAGGTCTAATTTCTGCCGGTTCGGTTGAAAGCACCTGCTCTGTTTGGTTGGAAAAGGACTTACACGATGATTTACTAGGTAAGCGGCTTGGCGTATCCTCGTTAGGCAGCCTGCGATACCACGGTACCACTTCCATATGGCCTCGGATCTGTACTTCCCATCAAAAATTTGAGTCTTATAATCAATCGCTTAAAAAAAATAAAAAATTAATGAGGTCTTTATTAATCAAGTTCGTAATTTAAATATTACAAATTTTTAATCTATGATATATAATGTCTAAAGTTCTATTTCTGAAAGCTTAACATTACAAAATGTAACTTGTTAAAGCAACAGACAAATTTTAACATACTGCAAAATAATCCTCATTATGTGCTCCAAGTAATGGTTTAGAAAAGAATCTCCTTCCCTATGTGTTCTTTGATATAATTTATATTGATAGCGTCTTACAGCGTCTTATGTTGTAAGAATTTAGTGATTTTCACTTAGCGATTTTTGACGAGTTCTAATGTTCGTAAAAAATTCAAAGATGATTTAATAATCTAAGACAAATTTGTTCAGAATTTCAACAAAATGGCTTAAAATATTTCATTTGACGCTTTTTCAGGTTCAATCAATAAGGCTTTAATATGTAATGGAGAATACGCCCTATTCTGATATTCACGTTAAATAAAATGAACCGCTCATTTTGTACTTCACAGAGGAATCTTTCACTTTTAATGTAGATTCGAAACTTTCGCATCCTGTCGTCTCTCTTTGCGCCTTTCCACTCGAAATTGCTTTACTAGCTTTGGTTAAATACGATTTTGAAACTTTTGTGAGCTGTCGTTCTATGCTGGACATATGCGTTCAATCAGCCTCTTCCATATTGGGTATCCACCAATGGTCAACAACAGGAATGGTGGATACAACTTGTATCCATCTGACGCATGGATCATCGACCTCTGGTTTTCCGAAATTGTGATCCAAATTCCCTAACCACCAAGTACAAAACTTATAATATTATTCTCAGGGATTAAACACACGACCTCTGGTTTTATAAAATAGGACCAAACCGCTAAAGCCACGGAGAAGTTATTAAATCTTAATATAATCCTTTTAAATTACGGTTTATAACCATTTGAAAGTTGCTAATTTATTTTAAAATAAAATTTGTTAAAGTATAAGTTAAGATTTTGGAATTTAAGTTACATAAAGATTTTCTAATTTTATAATTTAGATAGTAAACGTTAATCAAAGATTAATGAATTAACTTTTTAGCACAACAGTTTCTAAATGAATCATTTAAAGTCAGAATTTAGCTATATAGATTCATTGCACAGGATAAAATTTTTCCAGCAAACTACTATGTAATAAATTAACATATCCTAGGCTATATAATTTCTAACGCACAACTGTTTTTATTTAAAGTAAGTCAACGTATTCAATTAAATCTACATAAACCTAGACTAAATATAATTATTACTAAAATAAATTGAATTAATGTTAAATTTTAGTATGATTATTTCAATTTAACTTAAGCAGTACATATAAATGTTGCTTTAAGTATATAATTATAGAAAAAAAATGATTTAGGAATTTTATTAAGATTTTAATCTTATATCTTAGTAAATCACTTACTAAGAAGTCATAAAGGTATATTAAATACAAAAAAGTAACTGTTTCTGAGATGTTTAATTAATTTTAGAATCTTATATCTTTAAAAATGTCTGTGAGCATGTAAAGGTATTGTGGGATTGAATTACATAAATTCATTATTTAGAAAAATTCAAATGCATTAATGTGTCGAAGGGGCTCAAGTCTCGCTTTTTCTTGTTTTGAATTATTACGTAAGGGATAGAAGTGGAAAAAAACAAGGGCCATCAATATTCGTTGGAAATTTTCATTTGTTTTTATAATTTATAGACATTAATGTTTTTTGAAAATTTTAGGTGAAATACATTGAAATTGATATTCTCATCAAATTTTATAAAAACTTTGATTTAAACTACCTAAGTTAATGTTTGTTTTGAAAATTAATTTTAATGATTGGTTTTAATTATATGCCAAAAGAATGAAAAGTTTATAGTTAAGGCCAAGTTTTAAGAGTATTAAAAAACTTGCGAACTCTGTAAAAAATACTTAAATAATGACAATCAAACTTAATACATATTTGACTCATATATCAATGAACGTTACCTTTAGTTAAAATTACATTAAAACAAACGGATTTCGTTAAAGATCTTATCTTTAGTTTTGTTACATCTACTTACTATTTTTCTTTAAAAATTGTACCTTAAAGAACTTTTTGCATTGCTTATCTGTTTGCATAATAATACATGAGTAATAAATAGCATCTCCAAGATAGTTAGCTGTCATAATTTTTAACTAATAGCTTTTTCTTAAAGATTGAAAAATTACCACAAGTTTGCGAGAATTTGTATGGATAATTTTTATACCACTAACCACGTTTTTATTTTAAATTTGCTGAGCTCTCAGTCTCCTGGAACAACCTATAGAACATAACCGGTTCGGGCCCTTCAAATATGGCTCTCCTAGGAGTTTCGAAACATAGTAGGCCCCGAAAAGTGGTGAAAGGCCGTACACGTATCTGGTACACTGTGTGATCAAAGTTTGCCAGGTTCGAACCTCGAGCTCGATTCAGAGGCTTTGCAAATGATCATATAATACTGAAAGACTCTATCTTAACTTTAGCCCAAACTTAAAGCGTTGGCGTGGGAGAAAGTGGCCAAAAACCTCAGCAACCTCCATATCTAATTTGGTGTTAAGCCTACGGACTTCTATATAGCAAGGGTGATGTAATTTCTGACCTCACCGGTAGGGGCCGATGTCATGAGTTGTGTGTTGTCCATACACCTAAATCAGTAGGGTTAAATCAATTCTGGATAAAAAGGTGTCACCTAAGCCTTAACGGGAGTAATTAGAATTTTGATAACGAAGGAAGAACACTTAACCATCGCGTCGCCGGAGCTTCCGTGCGAACTCGTCTGCTGTGATTAAATTCATCTAATTAAACAATTAGCGATTTAAGAATGAAAGCGGCGTTATGCCAGTGATCTATTTGACATATGGCCTAGCATGTGGTCTTTGAGGTGACTGAGGCCGTTTAGTTCGAGTGGCTCCAGCGCTGGCTGTTGCACGCGGGCAATAACGCCAAGCGTTTGAAGGACGGAGGTTAAACTCGCGTGAAATCGGTATTGCAAGACGGGAAGTAACCGTAAAGTTATCACACTCGTCCTGATGAAGGACCTCCGATAAGTCCCAAAGTAGTCAAATCCAATACCGTTTTCACGCAGGTTAGCCGTTTACAAAATGCATTAATAGAGAAATAGTATAACAAATAAAATTTTCACAAAAATATATGACCAACTTCTAACAACCTATAACTATTTTATGCAATTCACATCTATGTTTCTTCCGAAAGTATAAAAAAAGAAAGCTTCCGAAAGTTTTATGTACCTTTAGAAAGCTGTCAGGTTGCTTTATCGCAACTTTTGCGCACCCTCTTTAGTCTCTTTAGAGGGTTTAGGTTTTTTAGGTTTATTTAAACACGTTTATTAATTTTTCGATTAATACATAATTCAAACTTACTTTTTTTGAGAAAAAATGGGTTAATGCAAATCCCGCTGCATCCCCAGACGATGCTGATATATCATACGATGCTGACGGTGATACGTTTTCAGGCGTGCCCACGAAAACGGCCAAAGATATTCCTTTTCGCCGCAATCTTTAGGCTCAAACAAACTCGCCTTTGAATATTAACCTCCTAAAGTTAACTAAATAGCTCATGGAGAAATCAACTTCTTAGTGTGTGTCTTACAATTTATAGAAGAGAGAAGCTAATAAATGTAAAGATTAATTTTTGTGAATATTATAAAGACATATCATAATAAAATTATTACGTGTTTATTAATACTTAACTTAAAATATTACTTTCATATTTTCTCCCTATAAGTAACTTTATTTCTACTATATTACAAACATGTAATAGTTTTTCAAGACTTTCTTTTAAAAATCTTAATACTTTTAAGGTTTACTAGATCGACACACCTATTTTTTTCTTTAAATAAAATTGATGACGATCAATTTTAATTGATTTTCTTATTGCTTTTCTTTTTGTTATTAAATATAAAATTATCATCGTCATCATCATCATCGGCCTGTGTTAGTCAGCTGCTGGACATAGGTCACCCCTAATGCTCGTCTCTTAGGGGATTTTTGGACTGCAACTAGCCACACTGGTCCGATGCAGGTTAGTGGGTGGACCTTCTTTTTACATGCCCATCAGACGCATGGATCATCTAACTTTTCAGACAATTTGGTGATCGGCCCAAATTGTCCTAACCAGCCAGAAAGCAATGAGAGCACAAAGTTGTTTCCCCGCTTATAAATATCGGTACATACTTAGAGCAGTTTTTTATGGCATACGCAGGCAGACAAGCAGTCAGGCCACCTGATGGGAAGTGATCACCGACACCTATAGACATTAGCAATACCAGTGGTATCGCCAACGCGCGCCTACCGTGAGACATAGGGTGTTAAGTCTCGTTTACCAGTAAATACGCTGGCTACGGTGCCCTTCAAACCGGCTTCCGAGAAATAGGCTATTAGTTATTGCGATAAAAGTGCTCGAAAGGGTTGAAATAGGAGATGACAGAATTTTGTGTCTAGATACTCGAAACGTGCCATAAGTGGTGATTTGCTAACAATTTTGTAGTTTCAAATTGTACGGGAATGATCAAGGGGTTGAAATGGGGTTACAGGTCATTATGGAAATTTGTCATCGTTGAATCAAAGGCCATAAAACTTTGTGTCTAATGAAATGCACATACAATAAAAACACCTCATATATATTGTACGTAAAGCATATTTCAATACACCTCACGGACACTTTACCTATTGTATGCGGACAAAGTCGAAGATAACAACTAGTACTCAAAATAATTTACAGTTTTTATTACTGAAAATGACCGCCATAAATACAAGTAGCGATTTAACATCAATTCGCATGGAATACAAACAATACAAACATTAAACTGTCAACATGTATTGTCTTTGGGCGATATTTGAATGCAACGCTAGGTGTTGACACTTTCCACACCATTAGCCGATGAGCAATTTCCATCTCTTCACTGCTGACGACTAGATGCTATTATTGCGTTTCTGTAATCACAGAGTAATGATAAATGTTAAATTTAAAACCAAAACGCTATGCGTTCAATCTCACGTCCATTCCATTTTCAACTTAATATGGAACTATCAGGAACGGGCAATGTGTTTGGTAATAATGCAAATGTCCCCAATTTATACCGCTGCGAAAATGCAGCAATAACCTTAGTAAAACTTATCAATGTTTTTTTTTTTTTTATGGCATACGCAGGCAGACGAGCAGTCGGGCCACCTGATGGGAAGTGATCACCGACGCCCATAGACATTAGCAATACCAGTGGTATCGCCAACGCGCTGCCTACCGTGAGACATAGGATGTTAAGTCTCGTTTACCCAGTAAATACGCTGGTTACGGTGCCCTTCAAATCGGAACACAGTAGTGTTTTCACACTACTGCTTCGCGGCAGAAATAGGCTCCGCAGTGGTACCCACCTAGAAAACTGGGGACCTACCACCAGTAAAATGTCTGTTTTGACCGATTTCCCAAAAGACGGAGGTACTCAATTTGGGGCATAGTTTTTTTTTAATATATGTTACCTCGTTTCTTCTATATAGAGAGATATAAGCTTCCGATTGGTCACATTTTTAAATTTTTGTTTTAATAATTTTGTGATCTGTAGTATAATAGATATTTGAAAAATAAAAAAATTACGGAAGCAACCTCGTGCGATTAAATTAATGACGCTACCAAAAGTATAGTAGATAGACATAAAGTATCTTTTACGTAATTGTACTTTTGAAAACAATCTTTTATAAAGTCCAGGAGCACATATATATATGCGCGCCTGAACTTTATATATCTTTTTTTTATTTCTTTTTTTAAATTACCATTACACCATCATCTTGTGATATTCCACTGCTGGACATAGGCCTCCCCTAATACGGGGTGTTGGAAGTTACAATTGGGTGATCGGCCCAAATCGCCCTAACCAACAAGGAAACAACTATGAAAATTTGTTGAGTCCCCGCAGGATTCGTACCATGACCTTCAGTTTCTGAAATACACGCCCATACCACTAGGCTACGGAGGCAGTTAGGCATGTTTAAAGCTCATTTAATGTAATTATTTTAAGCTCCCATAAAAGTCCATACACTTAATAAAATTCTTCATCCTATTAACTTAAAACGTGTCGTGTCATTTTATGTCAATTTTGATTTTTCAAGTTTGACTAAATGAATATCTTAAAAGATAGGAGAGATTTAAAATGAGAAGGCTGAAATCAGGGGGCAATTCCACTTTATTATCTTAATAAGTTTTGGGTGTACTTTGGTCAGATTTTTAATCCATTACTAATTCTATCCTATCTTTGAACTGCCTCCGTAGCCTAGTGGTATGGGCGTGTGCTTTAGAAACCAGAGGTTGTGGGTTCGAATCCTGCGAACGCAACAAATTTTCATTGTTGTTTCCTAGTTGGTTAGGGCCGAATTTGGGCCGATCACCCAATTGTCTGAAAAGTAAGATGATCCATGCGTCGGATGGGCATGTAAAAAAGTCGGTCCACCCACCAACCCGCATTGGACCAGCGTGGTGGGATACGGTCCAAACCCCGTAATGAACAGGGGTGTATTAGGGGAGGCCTATGTCCAGCAGTGGACTAACAAAGGCAGATGATGTATGTGTATGTATGTACTAATTCTATTTCCATTTAATCATATTCTTGAATCAAATTTTAAATTAGTCTCTACTAAAAAAGATTACCATTTAAAAAAAATAAAATCATTAAAAATGTAAAATCTAAATCTATAATTGCACATATTTCCCATGAGCAATTTTGTTTCTATACAAAAGTGTCAACTAACATTGGTTGGTTGCTCCGCAGTCGCTAAACAGGAAAATGTTGTTTTGTCGAAATACGTAATTGAGGAAAACGATTTCAATCTTTTTTATCTAATAAATGTCGTTAACAAGAAAAAAAATTGTTAGTTTTATTACATATACATACAAGCAAGATAATAAAATCAATTTCGCCATTCTCGAGTTTCAGCAATACTAATAAAAAGCAATTGAATTTTTTTTATACAGATAATGAAGCAACACAAAGAATATATGTTATTACTTTCTAAATACTTTTTAAATGAACTGAAAAATTACTTTATTATTTTTATATAATAAACAAGAACAAATACCATGACTTTTCCAACATTAAAATAAAAGTCAATAATTAAAAGTCACCTCGGATTTATAAATGGCTTATGTATATTTTGTTATTCCACCGAACACCTTACAAAACAAAATTGAAAATTAATTATAGTTGTTGAAGAACTGTAGGAAGATCATGCTTTGTGCTTACATACCACGTAAATATTGTTTTACTGCTACAGAAAGTTAAAAATTTATACTTGAAAGTTACGTTTTACACTACATTACACTAAAAGAAATAGAAAAGGCAATAAATAAAAAAATATATGTTACTTAACAAAATCTGTTCTTACTTACACATATAAAAATAATTTTAACCCACTAGACGACCCTGAGATGTTGCGTCTCGTTTATCCAGTGAACAGGTTGACGACGGTGCCTTTTAAACCAGAAGACATCACTGTTTATACACTATTGCCCTGCGGCATTAATATGTACTTCGGTAGTATTTTCTCAGACTGCTCATTGTTGAAAGAGCGTAATATCTTTGGAATTTATTACTCTGAAGATTAACATTAAAAAACGCTTTTAGAAAAAGTAATCGATGATGTGATTGTTAAAAGTTTTATGAACATTTAACAATAACTGCTCTCAATTTAACGGAACACAAAAGTAGCTTTGTTTAATGAAGAATATCACAAATTTTGAAAATGCAAGAAGTGTTATTGTACATTTCTATACATAGTTTTGTACATCTTTGAATTTACTGTTTGCGAAGGTGAATTAAAATTGAAAAGCGCCTTTTTACTATACATTTCTTTAATCATATTGGTAAGTTAAAAATGCTTACAATCGGTTTAATATGACATAAAAGGTTTTACTTTAATTTAGATTTGTCTAACTTAATGGATGCATACAGAAGGGGTTTTGGCAGCAATAGGATCCGCAATAAATCCAAGACCGTCTGTTTTATCAAATGACGCGTACAATGGAGCCATCGTTGGATATCTCTAGCATTGGATTTAGTCCTTATGTAACTATTGACTCTTCGCGGAGCTTTAGCTTTTTGTGTATTATATATTTATTTTAACGCGCGTTTTGTGTTACATAATATTGCACTTAAGTTGCCTGTGCGACTTTATATTTTGGGCTTTCTGATCCAAACACATATAGCAGTTTACAGTAGTTAAATATCTTATTTACTACAAATGTATACTTAAAACAATTATCGCAAATTAACTGAGAAATAATACTTTTTAAAATTACTAACTAAACTAATTATGAAATATTAAATTTATCTATAAAGCTAGCAGAAAATAAGTTGGTTAAATACCAACGTATTTATATGATATGAAGAAATTTGATTGGTCCATAACAAAGGCAACGGTAACAATCATAAATGCCCTTCTTACCTGGAAACATTGGTTGTTACGTTCTGTTCGCTTATTAAATAGGTACACAGTTAAACACGTAAGTAAGCAATATAATGGTATTTCTTTCCTTTGTATAAACAAGAAGCTTGCGAGTATATACAACAAAAGACGCACTTACATACATTGATAACAATTATTTTATTGACCATCATGAAACGAGTAGTAATTTATATCAATTTTAGAATATTATAAATACGTAACTACTCTTTTATAAAAATTAGTTGCCTGTAAAATTGATGTACAGGCGAAAGTTATACGTGACAACGTCTTTTAGTGCTAGAATGATTATAATGTGAATATTGATTCGTATGAAGAAGGATCAAATAACAATAACAATTCAAAATATTCAAATAACAAATTCGACGCTCGAGTTTAAGCATACCTCACTTTCCTCTTTTCACTTAAGCAGGCCAACTGCGCACGATTAAGAGAGACGCGTGCCTCTCGCTTTTCCTATGGTTGCTTATGGAGATCGTTACTTGAGCGGCACTGAGACACAGTTCTTGAGAGTGCCGCGCTATCCTAAAACAATTTATAAGGTGTCACGTCAAAAACATTGGGTATTTCTTTCTCTGTAAATCAAAGAAACAATGTTTGTTTATATATACAAAAAACAGCGACATGATCAGCAATACTTGGATATGCGACGCAAGGCGACATAAATCCCTATGAGATATAAGATGTTCTATCTAGTTATCTCCCTTTAAACCGGAACCCAGTAGTGTTTTTACAACTGCTGTATCCGTTTTCCTTTTTCCTGGAGAAAGACACTTTAAGCCAACTTAGGACTTCAATAGATTTAAATTCCTCTTTTTGAGAAATGTTACTGTTTTAACAGTAGATATTTCTTTGTCGCTTTAGGAGTTAAGTTCTTGAAAAACTAGCTCAAAAATTTAAGCGACATAGTCTTATTTTGGCTTAGTATGTGGTTCCGACTACTTTTTATACTCTGATTAAATTTATTTTATAAATATAGAAACATTTTACTCATAAGTATAATTTAACGAACTGAAAAGTGTATTTCGTCACATATTTTCTACGAAAGCTTTACTATTCCGTAGCTCATTATATGAAGTAACAAACTGCATAAGTCATAAGAGCAGGGAAATTTTGCAAATATTATAAGCATATTCCAAGCTTTAAAATATTAAAAATTTTTGTTTCATGTGAAACGCATTTTTTTGGTTCCAATGCTATAGGTATTAATTAAGGAATAGGATTAAGGGCTAATTTAGAGTCTGATTTCGTATGATGACATTAACATGCAAGGTCTGATTTCGTGTATGACATTAACAATGTCATCATACGAAATCAGACTCTAAGATCATCTTTAAGATCAAGCCTTTAAAATTTTGAAAGGGGAAATGTCCCCTCTTACGGGGGGCCATCGGGGGCTGTACCACCACCGTGTAGCATTGCATAAAAAACTACTGTGTTCCGGTATGAAGGGTACCGTAGCCGTATTTACTGGGTAAACGAGACGGAACATCCTATTTCTCATGCGTCATCAATTGATTTCATTCTACGTATTTTCCTGGAAATAGAAACTTATTGACATACAAATAACATTTCTTTAAATGTATAACCATCTCCATAACCGTAAATATTGTAGGACTGTAGCTAAAAAATGTATCTTCAAACTTAAACAGAAATCTTATGAAACCTGTAGAAGACTTAATTCACGTATCCGACCCCCATTAGAGGCTGTCAGGTCGCTTTATGAACAGACCGTCGCGCCTGCCTTGGGCGGACTCGCGGGAAATCTATCGCATTTACTAATTTTGCATTTTGTTTGTCTCCTGCGATTTAAACAGATGTAAATCTTAAGTATTTAGCTTTAATGTGACACTAATATCTTCGTTAAATTATCCATTACGCCCTGCATTAAGGAAAGTGCGTTGCGCAGGTGATTTGACAAAAAGGGCATTTAGTTTGACTTTATATAAAAGGATATCAGAGGCTGAAAGGCAGAAAAAACGGACAGTGTCGTGAAATAAATAACACTGTTATTCGTAAGTATTGAGAATGGTGGCCTTGAAACATAGATGATTATAAACTTGTGTAAGAAATAGCAAATCTTTAGTGAATCTACAAAAATGTTTCAATAGTAAATGTCTTTTGAAATATTGTGCGTCCTGATATTGCAAATCGTAAGAGTGTTACAAAGCGTGACACATACCCTAATACTAGAGCTCAATGTAGTGTAGCCCTTTATAGTAAAGCTCTTAAATGTGCCTCTCAAATAAATTTATTAATTACGTCGTAATAGGATATATGAGTAAAGCCGTACATTCGTACATTAACAAACAGACATCCGGTTACCTTGAAATATTTTGCATCCTGATATTGCAAATCATAAGAGTGTTACAAAGCGTGACACATACCCTTAATACTAGAGCTCAATGTAGTGCTACAGTTTAATCATTAAAAAAGTTCTCTATGTAAATACAGAGTCCTTAAACCGCAATTAAATCGTAGGGCATTGCGAGATGCCTTTAATTCTTTTTGGCTGTTAACATTTAAAGATGCAGTTTATGCACACATAGATTATTGGTTTTTAAGTTTGGGTGTTCGCATTTATAAATATGTATACTATGGCTAAAAACATTCCCATTGAGATAAATAGAATCATGTGATAGATATTGAAAAAAAGTGTTTTAATTAAAATCAGCGCTAAAAGTTTTATAAGTAGAAATCTTTACATTAAGGTATTTTGCTTTAAGATGTTTTAATATTGCGTAGTGTTAAAGACAATAGCTTTCCTTATACAGTAAAGTTTACTGAAAGATATCATCATCATCATTAACCTTTGATAGTCCACTGCTGGACGAAGGCCTCCCTAATACACCCTATCCATTAGGGGTTTTGGACCGTATGACCACCACGCTGGTCCAATGAGGTTGGTGGGTGGACCGACTTTCATCATGCCTTTTTTTTCCCTTTTTTTAAAAAAAGGTTTTTAAAAATTTTTTTCTTTTCCCCTTTTTTTAAAATTTTTTTTTAAAAAAATTTTTTTTTTTAAAATTTTTTTTTTTTAAAAAATTAAAAATTTTTTTAAAAAAAAAGGTTTTAAATTTTTTAAAATAAAAAAAAAATTTTTTTTAAAAAAAATTTTAAAAAATTTTTTTTTAAAAATTTTTTTTTTTTTTTTTTTTTTTAAAAAAAAAAAATTTTTAAAGGGGTTTTTTTTAAATTTTCCCAAAAAAAAGGGGGAAACCGGCCAACCCGGGAACCCAAAAGGGGTTTTTTTTTCCCTTTTAAAAAGGGGGGTTTTTTGGTTAAAAATTTTTTAAAAGTTTAAAAAAAAAAACCAAAAAGAAAAAAAAAAAGGTTTAAAAATTTTTTTAAAAATTTTTAAAAAAAATTTTAAATTTCTTTTTAACCCTTTTTTTGGGTTTTTTTTTTTTTAAAAAATTTTGGGTTTAAAAAATTTGTTTTTTAAGGGTTTTAAAAAATTTCCCAAAATTTAAAAAAAAAAATTTTTTTAAAATTTGGAAAAAAGGGTTTTAAAAAAATTTTTTTAAAAAAAAATTTTTTTTTTTAAAAAAAATTTTTTTAAATTTTTTTTAAAAAAAAGGGGGGTCCTTTTTTTTGGGAAAAAAACCCCAGGGGTTTTTTTAAAAAAAAGAAAAACCTTAAGGGGGGGAAAAAAAAAAAAAATTTTTTTTAAAAAAAATTTTGTTTAAAATTTTTAAAAATTTTAAAATTTTTTTTTAATTTTAAAAAAAAAATTTTTTAAATTTAAAATTTTTTTAAAAAATTTTTTCCTTTTTAAAAAATTTTAAAAAAAATTTTTTGGGGGGATTTGGAAAAATTTTAAAAAATTTTTTTTTCCCCTTAAAAAATTTTTTAAAAAAATTTGGAAAGGGTTCCCCTTTTTTCGGAAAAAATTTTAAAATTTTTTTAAAAAAAAAAAATTTTAAAAAGGGAATTTTTTAAAAATTTAAAAAAAATTTTGCCAAAAAATAAAAACCAAATTTTTAAATTTTTAAAAAAACCCTTTTTTTTTAAAAGGGGAAACCCCCTTTTTTTTAAAGGCCTTTTTTTTTAAAAAAAAAAATTTTTGGGTTTTTTAAAAATTTTTTAAAAAATTTTTTTTTTTTAAAAAAAAAAAACCAAAATTTTTCCCTTTTTTAAAAAAAAAATTTTTTTAAAAAACCCCGGGCCCAAAATTTTTTTTTTTTGGAAAATAAAATTTTTTTTTTTTGGCCTTTGGGGAAAATTTTTTTTTAAAAAAAAATTTTCCCCCCCCCCAAAAAAAAAAAATTTTTTTAAAAAAAATTTTTTTTTTGGGTTTCCCCAAAAAAACAAAAAACCAAAAAATTTTTTGGCTTTAAGGCCCCCGGGGGAAAAAAAATTCCCAATTTTCCCCAAAACCAAACCTTGGGGGGTTTTTTTTTGGGCCGGGGGCCCCCTTTTAAAAACCCCACCCCAAAAAAATTTTTTTTCCAAATTTTTTTAAAATTCCCGGGGGGGGTTTTTTTTGGGGAAAAGAAATTTAATTCCGGGGGGGAAAAAAAAAAAAAAATTTTTTCCCGGGTTAAAAAAAAAAAAAAAAGGGGGGGGTTTTTTTTTTGGAAAAAGGGCCCCCCGGAAAACCCCCCCCCAAAAAAATTTCCCCCCTTTTCCTTGGGAAAACCCTTTTTTGGGGGGGTTTTTTGGTTTTTTTTTTCCCCCCCGGGGGAATTTTTTAAAAAAACCCCCTTTAAGAAAAGGGAAAAATTAGGGGAAAGGGAAAATTTTTGGGGGGGGGAAAAAAAACCCCTTTTTTTTTTTTTTTGGAAAAACCCCCCAAATTTCCCCCCCTTTTTTAAAGGGGCCCGGGGTAAACCCTTTTCAAAAAGGGGGAAATTTTTTTAATTTCCGGGCGGTTTTTTTCCCCCGTTGGGGGAAATGCCTTTTTTTGGGGGTTTTTTTCCCTTTTTTTTTTTGGGAAAACCCCCCCCCCGGGGCCCCCCAAAAGGGAAAAAAATTTTTTTTGGGGGGTTTTTTTAAATTTTTTTTCCCCCCGGGGGGTTAATTTTTTTTTTTCCCCCCCCTTTAATTAAAAACCCCCCAACCTTAAAACCCGTTTTTTTAAACCCCCCCCCTTTTTTTCCCTTTCCCCCCGCCCCAAAATTTCCCCCAAAAAAAACCCCCAAAAAAAATTTCCCAAATTTAAAAATTTTTTTTAAAAATTTTTTTTTTTAATTTTAAAAGGGCCTTTTGGGAAACCCCCCCAAATTTTTTTCCCCCGAAAAACCCAAAAAAATTTTTTTTTTAAATTTTCAAACCCCCAAAAGGGGGTTTTTTTTTGGCCCGGGTTTGGTTTTTAAAATTTAAATTTTTCGGTCGAGGTTACCAAACATTTGACACTTTTTTATTTATAACGTTTTTTAACATATCAAATCAACTACTTAACGAAATTTTCGCGTTAGTTTTATTATAGTCGTGAACAAATAT
This sequence comes from Lamproptera curius, assembly GCA_029286875.1. Lineage (NCBI taxonomy): Eukaryota > Metazoa > Arthropoda > Insecta > Lepidoptera > Papilionidae > Lamproptera > Lamproptera curius. Next base: position 61,713 of record JAGSMT010001431.1, read on the forward strand.
ACAAAACTAACGTAAAATAGTGGATTTAATTTATTGGTGCACAAGGCTGTATTACTATAACTTAAATAAAACGAACTGCTTTTTATTTTGCTAAAAAAATTGGGCTTATCTTATAATATTCAAATTCTATCTGAATTAGCCTGTGCCCTTGCTGTAATTCACGATACGAATTATAGAAAATACTGGCCTATTAAAATTTTATTTGCAAATCAAACTGTTTTATAACTTACAAAAATCTACATTAATTGTATCACTCTAACTTAAACAACTTCACATTGTTTTACAGAATTAAAAGAATATTGAGGCTAGTTTTCATTGAAAAATAAATTAAACAATAATCCAAGAGTATACAGTGATCCCAAAAGTTATTTACTTACATAATATTTATTATATTATGATAATTTTCTTATAAAATAGTTATCCTATCAAAATGATCCATATTTATTATATTCAATAGCATTAACTGAAAGATTCTTCTGTAGTCTAAATCCTACAACTTATAACCGGCTAAAAAACAAGATAAATGAAAATAATCTGATTATTGGACACCTTAAAAAATTACAACACAATAGATTTGAAGAAAATATTAAAAAAGTTGTTTGTAGAATTTTTATAATATAATATTAATATTTAAAATTCTAAATGTAAAGAAAGTTCAAAGTTTCAAATCAGATTATTCAAGAACCGGTATCGGTCGACTTTCAATTTGTTCTGTTTTGCAGTCCATTAAGACCCTTGTCTGGAGGAGTTTAACTTCTTCTTGGATTCGGATTTCGGTCTAGAACGATGCTAATTATTAAATGACACAAAAAATCAAATTGAATAACAAGCCAAAATTTGGGAAGCTTTCGTCGTTTTTAGGAATACTTCCGCGTATATACTTTTTACGTATTACATTTTATATTAGTTTTATTTTTGTTATGAACTGAAAAACTAGTTATTATTAATAATTAGTCTTTTGAATTCCCTAATTTAATCGGCAAGATTTTAATGATTCTAGGTAAAAGGTCCAGGGGTTTCTTATCTACTTCCAAAAAAGGTCTATAATTTTTAAATGTTTTGGTTTGATATATTGATAATTATGAACCCAGGGGTAAGGCAACAACAATTCTCTTCCATCTGCAAAAACAACATTAATTGGACACATACCGATAGTACTTTACGTAGAATTTGTTAACTTTAATATACTGGAACATAAAAAACACGGTTAAGTTTTTTTAAAAATTATTTATACTGAGTTATGTTTAAAAATAGCTTTTAAAAAGAAAACCCAACTGTTTTTTTAAAATAATGCCTTAATCTCAAAGGGAAAATTTTGAATTTAGTCGGTTTAAATATCAGATTTAAGGATTTTTCAAAACAAAGTTTATAAAATGATTTAATTTAGTTAAGAGTCTCTCCATCGGCCTTTGTTAATAGGCCTACAATCACAGTAAACGTTTTTTATGAGCAAGTTGTTTGCTTGCTTTTACGGGTAAAGAATTTGTCTGGTAGTTATGTTTCCCTTTTATGCAAATTCCACGAGAGGGCATAAAAAGAATTTACCAAGGTTTGGGCTTTGGGCCCGCCCATTCTTTTTTTATGTTCACTAACTTTGAACCACATCGAACGTTATTTTTGTAATAAGTTTCAGGCTTGTTAGCAATGTATTGATTGTATTAATAATATAAAAATAATTTACTCAATATACCCTTAAATTTATGTAACATTATTTTCTTTAAAATTTATTATAAAACGAAAAACCGTTTAAGGGAAAACGGTTTTACTTAAAATAAAAACTTTAAACAAAGTTTTACCAAAACAGCTAATTAGGCCCTTTGAACTTACTGATATTGCAACGCCAGCAAAACTTCTTTGAGATACAGGTTTGTTTAGGATTATTAGATCTCATTGTATTTCGAAATTTACATAATAAAAGCAGGAATAAACTCCAGTTAATATCTTCATAATTATTTGCTCATTTCTAGTAGGAAAGACACGAAAAAGAGAAGTTTCTTTGAAGCAGCAGTCTTAAAAGAAACAATGAAAAAGGTTTGAGTAAAAAATGTTTCATAATATTTTATAGATGGAAATAAACACGTTGTTTAAGATACTTGGAGAAAAGAGGTACTGTTTAATTGAAAAGTCGATTCAAATGAAATAATTTTAAATGTTTCATACTACAAATTTAAATAACCGTTTTATCAATTGCTTAATTTTTTTTCTTCATAAGCTGCGTTATTTTATTCCAGTGCTTTTATTCAATCCAATTAAAACATTTGAAGCGGATTGACTGGGTCACGCGGAAATGAAGTTTTGAATAGAAAATATTATAACAAAATTGAAAACACGAGGCCTATACTGATGGAATTTAAGGTGGTAGGTCCCCTTTACCGGTGGTGGGGTCCTTGTTTACAGAGACCCTTGTACCCACTGGCGGGCCTATTTCCTGGGAAGCAGAGGGAAACATTCAAAGTTCCGGGTTTGAAGGCACCGTAGCCAGGGTTTTACTGGGTAAACGAGACTTAACACCCTAAAGTCCAGGCAGCGCGTTGGCGATACCACTTGGATTAACAGTCTAATGGGTCGGTGATCACTTCCCATAAGGGCCCGACCGTTTCGTCTGCCCGTGTATGCCAAAAAAAAATTACTTGAAAACCACCTTACTTATTACTTTATTACCAGACTATTTTAAGAACACCTTACCTCTACAAGGTTTTGAAAGCGCATGTTTGAATAGCAAGCAGATAGCAGATTTACTTAAAATTACTTAACACTTGTAATATTTTAGAAAATCCCTACTATTTTAAATTTAATTTAATCAAGTTAAAGTAATCATTTAATACATCATGAAAAAAGAAAACAAATCAATGTTTATACAAACTTTTACAAATAATATAAATTAAGGATTTTAAAGATTTAAGGATACGATAGAAATATCAATTGTGAAATAAAGTTATTGACTCGGATTGTATTATATTTACTTTCAAATATTTATTTGCCAAATTTGTATCACCTGTATAAACGATAAATCGTTGAACCTCATGTTTTACGTCAGAATTTAGAGCGCCACTTTGGGGCGTGGATTCTTGTCGTTAAAGTGGAAATTGCATCAATTTTGGATCTAAACGGTATACTTATGCAATGAATTTTGTAAGGCTTTTATAAAAGGATTTTATCCCAATACAAATAGGCATCGTCAAAAAGTTGTGACATATAACTTGTCAAAGGTTAAATTTTAACTATTGCAATGAACCAACTGTTCATCAAGTTAAAAAATTCCTTTTGAGTTTCATGATTTATGAATTTTCTTGGAATAATGAAAATTTCAAAAAATAATGTGTTTTTAAAACATGAGTTTTAACCTATTTTTAGCTCATTTTTGTTAAACTTCTCTCTTAACTTTTTAAACGATACATTTATGTCATACATTAAAAATTAGTAAATGGAAGCTTTCCTCCAAGAAAAAAAAAGGAACAAAATATATTTTTTATTAATTTAAATTTGGGATGAAGGCAGCCAAGAAGTCTGGGCCTATTATGGGAAGTGGTCACAGACGATTTAGGGGTTTTTCGTTTCAAAACCTTAAATTTACATTTGGCCTTTCAACATTTTATTGTTCTTCGGTTAAAAAACCTCCAAGTGTTTTGATCTGTATCATACTAATAATATAATAGAATTGTCTGGAGAACTTTTTGAACAATATTTGTAAACCAGGATTGGATACATTAAAAAGATTATTGTATTTCTCACCTTTAAATAGGAGAAATGTATCATGATCACCTGTAATATTCCACCGCTGGACATAGGCCCATCAAACCCTTTATCCAATTAGGGGTTTTTAGACCGATCCCACCACCTGGCCCAATGCGGGTTGATGGGTGGACCGTCTTTTTACATGCCCATCCGACGATGGATCACCAATTTTCAGACTAGGTATTAACCAAATCGCCCTAAACCAGGGAAACAACAATGAAAAGTTTGTTCAGTCCCGCAGGATCTGAACCCACGATTCCGGGATTTTCAAAGCACACGCCCATACCACTAGGTTACGGAACGATAAGATAAGCTTTACATAAGACTTTTTTTGTTTCTTTGGGCAAGCAACCACAACAACTGGTGGAATTTCATCGCCGGAAATTTAACGACAAAACATTTCGATCTAACCAACATGATACCGCAATTAAAGATGTACCATTTCGGTTAATTTTGTCATAAAATTTTCCCTGAAGAGGAATCTAAGCAATTATTAAATTTTACTTTTTTATTAATATAATGAGATTTCTTTTTAGGTTTGGTAGGCGTTGCTTTCCGAGTCTATTTTAATTAAATTAATTTTTACAAACTGTTAAAATGTATGATACAAACAACTAGTATAATATAAATTCTACTGTATGTGTGTCGATAGTGTGTTTCAAGTTAATTGAGGTTGGTTTACAGCTGGCGCTGCAGTCCATTTTAGTTATTTATTTACCAAAGTAAACGGCAGATTCGACTTGGCTTTTATTAAAGGTTTTATATTGCTTGGCAAATTATGCAGGACAACGTCTTCAGGTCCGGTAGTTTTCCTAAAATATTTGTAACATGTATAAAATTTTTAAGTTTTTTTCTGGAAATGTTTAAGCAGAAAAAATATTAAGCACCTGCCTGAATAGGAAAAAAAGTTCCCAATCCATTGTATGTTTTATTATTTTCATCCAAACTTATGTTCCTTGGTGGTAGCCTGTTATGGTTTTTAAAAGAAATTGGGATAAAATGTCTTCAAAGCAATAACTCCAAAAAACTAGAAACCCAAACGAGCAAACCATTCATATTTTTCGAAAGTTTAAGGAGTTAAAAACACTTGTTCACTAAACAGATCAATTTGCAAAACAAATGGATAATCAGTCTTTTGGAGAATGACAATTGTGTTTGTTTTAAAAATTTTAATAAACACCCTTTAAACCCCAACCTTAATTAAACTGTTTTGTATTAAAAATTTATTTGTTCATTCAAAACGTTTCCCCTCCACCATTCAATCAATTTAAATTGATGAGTCTCCAAAAGTTTTAAAATATGAGGAATGAAAACACGCGGAATAGGCCAATTGATGAGAATATTTCATTTCATTTGCTTTTCGAAAAGTCCATGTAATTTTAAACCATTTTTCTTTGAAATGGTAAATTGGATAATCGGAAAAGTATACATATTCCCCCCGCCTTGTCCACTACTCAACCAATACTATCGCATCGTAAAGTACCTGAAAACCAATTGTAATAACGTTCATTATTACACCCGGGTAACAGATATTAAACTTCCGACGCACCCTAAAGGGAGGTACCAAAAGCAAGAGACGAGGTTGCCTTTTGAGCCAGCGCTGGTGGGGCAACAGAAGAGTTAAACATTCCCTAAACACCAGCCTTTAGGCTTAAGAAGGAACCACGTGGTAGTTTTGTCGGTGGAGGACAATCCGTCCCTGCCCCGTGGGAGGGTGGAGGAGAGGCGTAGACTTTTCCCAACCAAAGAAATCAGAATTTTAAGGTAGAGAAAAAGTTATAAGGAAACATTTGTCACAAAGCCCAAAAACAAAATTTATAAATTTGTAATGAAGTTAAAAATTTTTAAACAGATTTAGGATGAGGGACGGAATCTTTATTATGTTTATTCCAAAATTGCAAAAGAAATTTTTCCATTTCCGCCCTTGATCGTAATTCCGCAATTACAAACAAAAGTTGATTTTTTTAACTTATAAACGGCTTTTAATTTAGCAGAAAAGTTTCCTCGTCTTTTAATTGAAAACAGGGCAAAATGCCATCGTTGTATATTTCCATTAAATAATAATTGAAAAAAATATATGAAAATTAAATTGCTTTATTATGTCGGATGTTGATTGGCATTCAATTTCAACATTTAAATTTGGAACAAAATGATAAACCAATGACAAGCGATATAGGCCAATAAATATGACCCAAATAGCACAAAATGATTTTTTTTCTTGAAAAACCAACTTTTCAACCAACTTCAAAAAAGGAGGAGGTTCTCAATTCGTCTGAATTTTTTTATGTTTGTTACTTCAAACTTTTTCCCGGTGAACCGAATTGATGTTGTTTTTTTAAAGTTGGGTTTCCTGCTCTGGTCCCATAACTTTCCAGTTCTGACAGGGGCATCCAAAAAAAAAATTTAATAAGTTTGAAATTTAATAATTATGCTTCTCAACAAAATGGACAATTAATTGTTCAATAATTCACGCCAATCAATTTGGTCAATTTGTTTTTGTTAAAATTTTCACTTGTATCATATTAATTTTAATAAAAAACAGTTGGTTATAGATGTAAAAGAATAACTGTTTGGAAAGCAAATAAAAACGGGAATTTATTTTGGGTCCTTGTGTTAAAGGTTAATTAGGTTGCATAAACATTTAAAAAAAGCAGCATCGGTTAATTGATCTGAACGCGTCCAATCCGGCGTAGATCTGAAATTTTTCGAACTTTTCAAGTTAAATAATAATCAGAATCACTTTCGGTCGGTAGTTGAGAAACCATGATCAGCATTGGTATTCATTCAACCAATCATAGCGTATCGTGTGTTAATTTTTTAATCAAATAAAATAATATTACTGAATAAATAAAAAGAGGTTTAATACTATAATTATTTAATATTATTATTATTTATTAGAATGGGATTAGTTTTGCTGCCCACCATGCGTAAGGGTCACTTGTCGACCATTTTGGACCATTTTTAACAAAAGTCAAGCACGTTTATAGCACCATTTGTCGTAATTTCGGTTTGACCATTATCTTGAGCGACTTCTTAAAGCAAATATTTCAAAAAATAAAGTTGCGCCATTGCTTACCCTTTGTTTTATTGGAGGCGAATCACCTCTCACTACTAGAAGAAGGCCCTTCCAGAAGTAGCTTTTTCAGCTTTTTTTGTTTATAACCAAAGTAACTGGTTTATAAATAGGGATCCAATAAATTTGGATGTCATCATAATGAAAACGTCGCAGATTTCTGTTTTCAAAGACATCAAAACATGCTACAAAATTCTTATTCCTCCGCATAGTGTCTTGTTTTGCAAATGGTTTTTATGAAGTCCCTTCCTTTATCCTTTCCACCACTACGAATAATTTAAATTTATAAATTAAACACACATTGTACTTTGCATCTTTCTTTTTCTATTCCAAAAGCTCCAGAACGGGAGATTATTTATTTTAGACAAAAAAATAAACCTAGAATGAAGCAAGTTCACAAATTACCATACACTACTATACTTCAAAACATTAAACAAAAATGAACTTCATTTATTTAAAAAAGGGCGGGCATGGGCCGCATAAAAAAGTTTCGGGTACTTACTGAATAAAAACCGTTTTTGCCTAGAAAAACGGTCCCGCGAACCTCACAAAACGAACAGGTTGAAACCCGATTACGCGCCGCCGCCAAACCAAATGGTGGTATTTTGGCCCGGCCGAATATTCGGCGGCTGGTTACCGGATATTCGGGTCCGGCCAAACAACTTTTCTTTTCCTTACTAGTCCAGAGGTCCTCGGCAACCCTTCCTCATCCAGTTAAAGACGAAAATTGCCGTCTACGCTTTTGATTGACGCGTTCAGATCAGCCGTTAAGATGCGCTTTTTTAAATGTTTTATGCAGCCTAATTAAATTTTAACACAAGACCAAATAAATTCCGTTTTATATGCCCTGGAAAAGTTATTCTTTTTTAATCTATAACCAACTGTTTTTATTAAAATTAATATGGATACAAGTGAAAATTTTAAAAAAAACAAATTGACTTCAAAATTGATTGGCGGATATTGAGCTATTAATTGTCCATTTGTTGAGGCATAGTTCATGTAAATTTCAAACTTATTAAATTTTTTTCGTGGATTCCCTGTCGAACTAACCAAATTGCTTGGGGACCAAAACGGGAAGCACCAGCTTTCAAAAAAAAACAACATCGAATCGGTTCACCGAGGCGAAAGTTCTGAAGTAAAAACATAAAAAAATTCAGACGAATTGAGAAACCTCCTCCTTTTTTTAAGTTTTGAAAAGGGTTTTAGTACGCAAAATACAGGTGCTATTTAGGGTCATATTTGATTGCCTATATCGCTTGTCATTGGTTTATTTTGTTCAAAAATGTTGAGGTGAATTAAAGACTAATCTTGTATGCCGACATAATAAAGCAATTTTAATTTTTCATATATTTTTTCAATGTTATATTTAAAGGAAATTCACAGCGATGCGATTTTTTGCCACTGTTTTCCAAATTAAACCACATGAGGAAACTTTCTCAAATTAAAAAGCCGTTTATAAGTTAAAAAAATCAACTTTGTGTTTGTAATTGCGGGCACCGTAGAATACAGGAGCGGAAATGGAAAAGTTGTTTGCAATTTTAGGCGTAAACTTATAATAAGATTCCGTCCCTCATCCTAAATCGTGTTTTAAAAATTTTTTAACTTATTCAAATTTATAAATTTTGTTTCGAAACTTTGTGACAAATGTTTAAACACTTAACTTGTTTCTGCCACCATTAAAATTTCTGATTTCTTTTAGTTGGGGAAAACACCATACCGCCTCACCTCACGGGAGCAGGGACGGATTATAACACCCACCACTAAAACTACTAGTAGTTCCGTTCTTAAGCCCAAAGCTGGTGTTATGGGAGTGTTTTTAACCTTTCTGTTGCCCCACCAGCGCTGGCTCAAGAGCAGCCTCGTCTCTTGCTTTGGTACACCCCCCTTTAGGGGGCCGGAAATTTTAACATTAATACCCGGTGTGTAAAATGAACGTAATTACAGTAGGTATTACTTGAGTACTTTACGACGATAGTATTGGTTGAGTAGTGGACAGGCTGAGGGGAATATGTATACTGTTTCCGATTATCCAATTTACCTTACCAAAAGAAAATGCCTTTTAAATTAATGGACCAGGTTCAGAAAAGGAATGAAATGAAATATTCTAACAATTGGCCTATATCTCGGCGGTTTGCATTGCACCTTTATTTTGAAAACTTTAGAGACCCACGAATTTTAAATTGGATTGAATAGTGAGGCGAAAGTTTTGAAAGAACAACCAAAAATTTTAGAACACAAAAACAGTTTATTAAGGTTGGGTTTTGTAAAGGGTGAAAAAGAATTTTAAAAAAAACAAACACAATTTATTAACTAAAAGACTGATTATCCATTTGTTTTGCAAATTGATCATGTTTAGTGAACAATGTTTTTTAACTTCCTTAAACTTTCGAAAATATATGAATAGTTTGCTCGTTAAGGTTTCTAGTTTTAATTTGAGTTATTGCTTTGAAGATATTTTATCCCAATTTCTATTTAGGAACAACATAACAGGCTACCGCATGAACATAAGTGATAACGAAAATAATAGCGACGACATACAATGGATGTAGAACGGAAATTAGTTTTACCTATTCAGGTGAGTGCTTAATATTTTGTGCTTAAACATTCCAGAAAAAATTGTAAAAAAAATTATACATGTTACAAATATTTAGGAAAACCAATAAGGAAGACGTTGTCCCGCAAATTTTAATAAGCAATAGTAAAACATATGGGAAAAAGTTCGTTGGAACGCTGTTTACTTGCAGCATAAATAAATAGGACAAATGGACTGGCAGGCCCAACAAACCAACCCCGAATTCACTTGAAACACACACTATCGACAAAAATACAGTAGAATTATATATTATACTAGTTGTTTGTTGAAATTTTAACAGTTTGTCAAAATTAATTTTGTTAAAATAGACCCTTGAGCTTAACGTCGTACCAAACTAAAAGAAATCTCATTATATTAATAAAAAGTAAAAAATTTTCAATAATTTTATTTAGATTCCTCTTCATAGAAATTTAAATATTAATGATTCTTGACAATAAACAGAAATAGTACATCTTTCGTAGTATCATGTTGGTTAGATCAGAAAATGTTTGTCGTTCAAAACTTCAGAGAAGTTCCGTTGTTGTAGGGTTTACTTTCCAAGAAACAAAAACAAAGTCTTATGAAAAGCTTATCTTATAATTGATTCCGTAGCCAGTGGTATGGGTGTTTTAGAAATCGGAGAATCGGGGTCTGAACCGCGAGGACTGAACAAACTTTTCATTGTTGTTTCCAGTTGGTTAAAGGGCAATTTTTGGCCAAATCACCATAGTCTGAAAATTAAGATGATCCATGCGTCGGATGGGCAAAAAAGACGGTTCCACCCATCAACCCGCATTGGGCCAAAGGGTGGGATACGGCCCAAAACCCCGAATGGATAAAGGTGTTTAGTGGAGGCCTATGTCCAGGGTGGAATATTACAGGCTGACTGGGATACTGATTTCCATTTAAAGTGAGAAATACTAATAATCATTTAATGTATCAATCCATCTAGATTTTACAAATATTGTTCAAAAAATAAATTTATTATATTATTAGTATGATGCAAAACCAAAAACACTTGGAGGTTTTTAACCGAAGAACAATAAAATTTTTAAGGCCAAAAATTTGGGGTTTTAAACGAAAAACCCCTAAATCGTCTGTGACCACTTCCCAATTAGGCCCGATCGGCTTGCCGTTCATCCGCAATTTAAATTAAAAAAATATATTTTTGTTCCTTTTTTTCTTGGAGAAGCTACATGTACTAATTTTTTATGGGTACAAAAGTATCAAAAAGGAGAGAAGTTTAACAGAAAATGAGCTAAAAAAATTAGTTAAAAACTCATGTTTGAAAAAGAAACACATTATTATTTTATGAATGTCTCCATTATTCCAAAACAAAAATCAAGGAACCAAAGGAATTTTAACTTATTAAAAGGTTAGTTCATTGCAATAATACGAATAATGTTAACCTTTTGAAAGGGTTAAGGTCACGAACTTTTTTGTACGACGATGGCCTTATTGTTTGGTTAGGATAAATCACTTTTTGGCAAAGTCTTCAAAATTTAAAATAAATGCCAGTTTAAACCAAAATTAAAGTCGGGGATAGTGCCAACCCATCCGGCCGAAGGTAAAATAATGGCCGGATTGGGCCCATACCGAATAGAAACCGGTTATCTGTTGATCTCTACCTGGACCAAACAGGGGTCCCGATATCTAACTTACAAACCACAAATAGGGATAACACACCACCTGTAGTTCACCCTCCTAACGAGCGCTGGAAAACACATATCCGGTTCATTAGTTACAACCTGCATTTTGGCTACCGACTGATATTACAGTAAACAAAATACAACAGACGCTATACCGTCACCGTCCCGGTTCGTAAAAAACGATCGTTGCAGACAAAACGCCTAACTCACGTAATTATTTGTGGCCTAATTTTTAAGAAAAAATGTCGACCATTTGGTTCATAAGGAAGTTTCGCAAGCCCGTTTAGATAAAGCCTTTAAAAATAAAAAAAAGCATAAAATCCAAAACACAAAAAGTAAACAAAACGCCAACCTTTAAGAAAATTAACTTCACTGTAATGAAAATGTCTTAAAAATTTCATTTTTTTCCGCAGGTCCTTTGTTGTAATTCAAAGATAATAAACCATTATAAAATGCCTGCTTCAACTTACATTAAAATAGTAAGTGTAATTTGATTTCATTTAAAATTATTTATCGCACTACGCGAGGCTCTAAATCGTACATTATATAATGAGGTAATATTACCAAATAATCTATTTAATAAAAGATAGTTTTTAAACTTTTCTAACTTTACATCTGTTAAAATTAAAAAACAGGTTTAAGTTTTCAATATCTTAAATTTCACTTTAGTAAAATTTGTTTTCCCTTTGAGCATTTTTAAATAAAGTTTGCCGGAGACCCTGTTTAATTACGATTGATTAATTGATCAACAAATACTAAGCCGGGATTTTCCGCCGATGTAACCTATAAAATTAACTGTAATTTGAATTAAAGCAATGGAACTGAATTGGTCGACGCGTTATTTCGTTGGATCAGCTTTAATCTAAAGTTTACTAGTTTTATAAAAAGATAGTGGCCAAAAAATTAAAAAACCAAAAAGAGGGCAATCGCCCAATGAAAAGATCAAAAATGCAAAAGGGTGAACAGGGAAATCGGACAACGTCAAAGCCCACAGTAGGCCCATTAAAAAGATCCAAATAAGTCCTTTATATCATTTTCCCAACGACTAGCAATTTTTATTCACAACATTGGCAAGCGCTTTTCATTAATTTAAAGAGTACATTACCGACCCAAACCACCGTTTTAATTGAATGATTCGATTCCCAAAGTTTGGTCATTTTTATAAATTTAACATTTGATATTTTTTTCACGAAATATAAATTTCCCAAGTCATACCAAATCAATAAGATTATTAAGGGAAGTTGGGACCAAAGGAAGTGCTTTATTAACGTTCGTTTTTTTTGCAAAATTATATGTTAAAAAATATTATATATATAAAAGAAAAGCCGTCCTTGTTGTTGATATGCAAGGAGTTTCATAGGAGTTTTGTTTTGTTTGGTTTGTTTAAAATGCCACGACGAAACTTTATTTCCCAAACACTATTATGCTCTGTCTGCAGGGACACCGTATTAATATATTTTAAAGGAAATGACAATCCGTTTATTTTCATAAATGACGCAGTCAAATTCCCACAGTTTTAAATATTACATAGTTCGTCATACGTTCACGTAATATTACCAGACATGTCAAAAATGTATTGCCAAGATTTTCATGAAAAATTAAGGATTTTGGATAATAATCCATTTTACCGAGTTCAAACAGATAAAACCAAGAACGAGAATAAGTTTTATCTTGGCCATGTAATATTTTGGAAATATTTGTTCCCAAGATTATTAAATATAATGGGTAATTTAATATTTAATTTTTTATACTTTTGGCATAAAAGACAAAGGTTAAAAATGCAAATGGTTTTTCTTTAATTACACTTGGATTAGGAGTTGTAATGATAGTTTGGTCTGATGATTCCAGGGTTTTTACATCTATACTTGGTTAACTTTGAACTTATTTATTATTATAAGCATTTTTAAAGCCAAATTAATTATACAAAAATAATATAGTTGTGCATTTTGTCAAAACAAGGTTCAAAACAAAAAATTATTCTTAAATAGTAGGCCCAACAAATATATCTATTTTTTTTTATTAAAGAAAAAGAAATAATATGTCTGGTTTGTATGGCTATGTTTTTTCCATTTAAAGACAGAAAGGTTCAAAAGGGAAAGAAATTTTGGTTTTAACAGGCCACCCAGGGAAACCCAGGGCAAGGTTTAAAACTTATTTTTTCTTTTTGAAAATGAATTTGAAAATGTCTACTTGGTTAAAAAATTTGAATTAAGTAAAAAGAATAAAAAGAACAAGAGATATCAAACTTAACGTCAAAACGTTGTAGCAAGTTTAATAACATATTATCTAATAAATACAAACTTAATATGAGGCTTAAAATAACCCTTTATTTTGTTGGGCATTTTTAGATGAGAAAAAATTTAAGTTTAAAAAATATGTATATTTTTAAGCCTTAGAAAAATATGTCAACCAAAATCAGAGGCGGTCCAAAGTTTTTTAAATACTGATAGAACTGTTATTTTATATTATTTAGCTAGGAGAAACCTTTTTGCTAGTTATCTATATATTTTGGATAAGCAGTTGTAGGTCCTTTTTTTGCAGGGGGCCATCTGAGCCAGTGGCCAAATTTTGTCGCCAAAACAATAGGGAAAACACTTAGGGTTCCGGGTTTAAAGGCCCGTTACATTTGGGAAACGCGACGTCCTATGTCTCAAAGCCCCCGACCTGTGGCATCATTCGCTATTCTTAAACTTATTGGTATTGTTTTATCACGTTTCAAAAATTTTAATTTTATTAAACAACTGAACTATAAACCTTTATTGGACTGTTTTCATTTTTTTGTCGATATGATTTTTTTTCTTTAAGATACTATATGTAAAAAACCAAAACGTAGTACGGATTATGCAATGTTGATTTCAGATACATCAAAAGTTCTACTTTATTCAATCCCCACTATTGGCAAGATTGTGACGGTTGTATCAACACTGTTTGAAAGATTCTTTTTCTTCAGCGCATTAACAAAATAAATAGCTTTGTGGTAACACAAAACCAATTTAATTGCGAAGATCGAGAAAAGGGGAACGTCTTTTATAAAATAAGGTTCACAAACAAATGGAGACTAATAGCCATATTAGGTTATACAGTGGAGACCAATTATGTTTCACGGGATTCCCTTTTATTAAATTATTTTTGTTTGTTGTTTCATAAAGGGGACTTAATGCCAAAAGGGCATTATTACCGGGACAACCCTTTGGTTGGTTTAAGAAAAATTCGAGTTGCCAGATATAACGAATACAAATAAAATTACCATGCGATTTTAATAATTATACTAATCCATACTACTATGCGCGAAAGTATCTCTGTCTGTCCGTCCGTTTACAAAAAAGACAGTTGTTATCTTTAGGTAAATATATCACCACGGCAAAAAATTGGTTGTTGTTGTTGTTTTTAGGAACTTTTATTTGTTTTTAAATTAACATAGAATCAAGAGAATCAGTTTTTTTGCTGCTGCGGGAAAGAGTTTGAACCCTCTCGAATCACAGCTGCCCCAGAAAAAAAAAATAATAAGATTGTAATTCTTTTGGGTTGCCTAGAAACAAAGCCCGGGAAAAGAATACCCCAGGGTGGCCTATAAGTCCTTTGATATTTGCGATCACGGCACTCTTGCAAACGACGTTAAAATTGCCGAATAAAGGCACGTCACTGCTGAAATGCTTGACATTTCCCTTGGGATGTTTTTTACGGCCTCAATTGACCGCGGGGGTTTGTGTTCATTTTAGCCTTTAAGGAGCCCCAAAAAAAAATCCATCGGGGCGATCGGACTACGGAAGGCCAGGAAAGCCTCTTTAGAGATCACTTTGCCAGGAAAAAGTTGACGGATAACGGCATAGAGTGTTAGAGGTTAGGAAGGGCCCCATCCCGTTGAAAACCACGTCCTGGCATTAAACCAGAAAAGTTTGCTTAGTTTTGCAATCCGGTTGAAAAACTGATCATGCCCATATCGCCCGACGTAAAGACCTGCGCGCCCTCTACATCCCTCAAAGAAGTAAGACCCTAGGATAATGGGTTGAATAGGGCCCAAAACCCCTTTCGGACTATGTTAAGGGTTTGATGCTTAAGTTTTGATTGATTTCCCAATAGCGGCAATTTTGTTTACTAACATGCCCTTAAGATTGGATGGAAATGAGCCCTCGTCAGAGAACATTATGTTATTGAAGGGAAGTAAACCGGATTCAACATTTATTCGGTATAATTTTGTCTTTTGAATACCGTCAGATTCCCTTTAATTTCGGAACCAACTGAATTTTTGTAATGCAAAAATCTTTTCTTCAAAAATCCGTTCCAAGATGTCCTAAATACGTTTAATGCTCTGGCGCGCTTACGAGTTGACTGTATCGGATTTTTCCAAAATAGACGGCCACTGTGTCTATGTTTTGTTCCGTACGTGACGTCCTTGGGCGACCCAACCGCGGTTTATTAATGTCAACCGGCTCCCTCGAACTTAGCCAACCCAAGTTCTTTAATTGTTTGAAGAGCTGGAGTGTCGTCAAAGTTGTTAAAAACCTTTCTGTTCTCGAATTTAACGCCGCGCAACGGTTGCCGAATTTGTTTTTATAAAACTCGCGCAAAAAAAACGCACCGTCCACCTCCAAAACGCTCCATCGCGACCAAATTCCCTAAACCGGAAGTAACTCCCCGCTTCCCTGCACTGCCTCACGGGCCCAAAGGGACTTATGGGCCACCCGTATAACAGGACGCCATAATGTTCCCTTTGTTTTATTAAGAAGATTAATGCAAAAATTATTTTATTTTATTGATTATTTTAACTCTTTATCCTTTAAAGACTGCGCCTTTTTGTTAATGACCAGCACCGGCCGATACTGTCCCTCAAACACATTTGCCATTTTACGATGAAAAATGTAAGGACATATTGAAACCCTTTTCTATTTCTAACAGGAACAGGTATGTTGGAGGTTCGAGGATTGATTATGTGCAATTAATTACAATGTTATCTATGAAACACCTCTTTTTAAAGCCTAACAGCACATCGGGCAACCGTAGGCCGTCCGTCATCCCAATAACGTTAAGAATATCTTTGGTTTAATTAAGAAAACCTGGACCCAAAATTTGTCTTGTTCTAAGAGTCACTGAATTAGTGAATTTAAAAAGTAAAACGGCATTTTCCTTAAAGCAAAAAAATAGACCAAATTATCTAAATTATCCTTAAAAAACTTTTTAAATTTATGATAATGGTACATTAAAGGGATGTTTTTTCCATTACCAAAATTATTTTGAAATTTGACAGTTGGACTTTTTAACTTTCAAGGAAGTCCAAAGTAAAAACTTGGCAGCACCAGGGCAATTGTCAATTAAGTCAGGCCACAACCGCAACTTGATGCCTTTTGTTTATAAGTACTGGAGAGTTGAAGCCACCCAATTTTCAGCAAGTATCTTTTGATAATTCATACAATCCGTCAAGAATATTACTTTTATTCCTACTATGCCGGGCAAGAACCTTTGAAGTGAATTAAGATGACCTAAAATGAAAATAAAAATAAACCTGATAACGAGACATATGTAACATTTATTGCAACAAAAGAAATAATTTCACTTGGATCTTTTATAAATAAAAATTAGTTACTTTTAGAGCAAAAAAGAATTTACTCAATAGCAAAAATATTTATTAACCGTAATAAGGTTTTAATTTTGAAAACCATACCAGTTGTTTAATCAAATATATTTTTTTTTAAAGAAATTAAAAAAGGTTATTAATGGAAATTAGGTCGGCTTTTTAAACAACGTTTCCGGGTTTACATGTTTGGCTGTTTTAAAATGGATTTCATTTTTATACGAATATTTAAGACGAAGGGTTGAGTTTGGAGGAAACTTTACCAGGTACTAGATGGTTCTTTTCTCGTTTAAATATAGTTTTCTGCAACATTAAAACCTTTTTTTGACTGATTCCCAAAAGGAAAGAGGTACCCAAGGGTGGAATGTTTTTTTTTTGTTAGCTGTTGTTCATTTAGGGGCCCGATTTATTCATTATTTTTAATTAGGTGTTAGCCTTCCAATTAGTCCCATTGTTTAAAGGGTTGATAGGGTATTGTGTTTTTAAATTACAAAGATGTTAAAATGGAAAGGGTGACATAAAGTATTTTTAAAACTTTAGGTTTCTTTCCCACAAAGCCACAAAATCATTAGACCGCGTGGGTGGGTCAAAAACCCCAATGAAGGGGGCCGGCGCTTTTAGGGTGGGGGGCTTTTCAGCTTGTGGACTAAATACAGGCTGATGATAAGGATGACAGGATATGAGAGAAATTAATCCACAGGAAAATTTACTTTAACTCCCGTTTGTATTTGGAAAATGGTTCAATACTTAAGGTCGGTATTTTTTAACATTTTTAAAGGTGATGAATAAGAAGGGAGAAAAGACGGAGCAGTGTCCTTAGTACAACTGGACTTCGGTTTAAGGAAATAAATTTGTAAAATTATCAGTAAAATGTGGAGTGATATTCCTTAAGTGATACTGCCTAAGGATTAAGTCCCCTTAGTACTTGGAATTTGGCAAATAACATAAATAAATAAAATAGATATTCAATGTCTTAGGGTATTTTCAATGTCTGTAGGCTAGTTAATCCGTCATATTAAAGAATAAAAAATTATGTCTGTAAAATAATAATAATTATAACAACAGAACTAATTTCGTTTAGAATTTAGTTTAATTTTCACAAACCCCAAGTATTTTTTAACAAATATTTCGCATTTATTTAACTAGAGAGATGATTGATAGGCTAAGGCTGGAAAATGAACAAAAGAACAGTTCGTTCACTTCAAAATTTTGGATTAGCAAAGAAATACAAAGGACATCGGATTTTTACTTTAACCATTTTTAACCGCAATTACATTAACGGAGAAAAAGCACCCCTTTATATATACACTTATATACACTAAAATGAAAAGCAAATAATTTATACATTCAATAATTTGTTCTTTTACATTAAATAATGCTTCATTACAATATTAAAAAAATATATTTCGTTGAAAAGTATCCTTTTTTTATGGCCATTGGCAGGCAGACGATCAGTCGGGCCACCTGATGGGAAGTGGTCACCGCCCATAGACATTGGCAATACCAGTGGTATAGTGGTAAGGTGCCTTTAAATCGTAACACACCAGGCCACACCACTGTTTTGGCGGCAGAAAAGGCACCGCGGTGGTATCCCTCCAGACGGTCTCCTGTAAAAACTACCACCGGTATGGTATCCTTCAATTAAGGTGCCCATATGCTCTTATTTTTTATGTCTTAGGTCATAAACTGTACAATATTATATTGACGCATGCATGTCTGCAAATGTATTTATCACGTATTAAATTGCCTAGTACCCAGTAATTTAGTAAGTATCCAACAACTTCATCTATTGTAAACTTAAGATTTCTCCAAAGGATGCCTCAGTGGCTTTAGAAATTATCCTTCTTAGGAGTCAATTCTTTATTGAATGTTGCTGAATAACTTGTAGTGAAATTTGCGGCATATCTAATCTTATGTTATCTTTTGGGATGATTCAAGATATCATCACACACCACGACGTGGCGGGAAACGGTTATTTTTTTTAGGCATACGCTGGCAGACAACAGTCGGGCCACCTGATGGAAGTGATCACCGACGCCTATAGAACAAGCAATACCAGGGTATGGGCCAACGTGCCACCTACCGTGGGGAATGGGTGTTGTCCGTTTACCCAGTAAAATGGCCACGGTGCCCTTTCAAATTAAACACAGTAGGTTTTCACACCAATGCACGGGCGGAAAAGGAAATTTGGTAACGTTTGAAGAATATTAAAGGAAACAATATGCTGCGTTCTAAATGTACATTAATCTTGTAAATACGAAAAAAACTATTATAATACTTAAATATAGCATAGTCTATAAATATAAGTGACTTGCATTAAACAGTCTCTACTCCCTTAGTAGTTTAGAGTAATAGTCGCTTGCTTTACAAACTAGCTTAACAGCGTTGTAACTGGTTGAAGCAAAATTGTTATTAACAATTATGTTAACCCACTGGACACTTAATGTTCTTACTGGAGTGGATTCATAAAGAAAAGTCGTAACTAGCGCATTGCAAGCTTCTAATATAGGTGTGGCTTCCAACCGCCTCGACGTAGGCAATGGATTGCAATTAGAGCGGACTAAAGAGGGCGCACTTTTTCTTTCTGGAAACCGTTTACTCAAACATTATTTTTTAAAATATGTTTTTAATTATTAAGAAAAAATATTAAAATGTTAAATTATTTTAACTATTTTTTTAAATAATTACAGAAATAATCCAATTATTAGTTTGTAAAGGCAAGAAAAATATGGTTATTTAGTAGCAATGAAATAATTTTGAGTAAACTTTATTACAAAATTTTGATAATTGGAAAATGGGTTTGTTTGAAGTAATATTAATAACGAAAAATATGTTTATGTTATTTTCAATGATATAAATTTATTTTCGACGTTTTGACTCTTTCCAACATCCAGATCAGAGTTGGTTGGATATGTCGGTATCTCCTTTTTAAAAACTGTCAGGGTATTATTTTTAAAATTGACATATCTCTATTTTATGAATTTTGAATTAGCTTTTCAAAAAAAGTATTTGTTGTCTTTGGGCTTTTGGCAGTTTTTATATCTCTGGGTTTAATTTGGAAAATTTTTGAATAACATGATAAAAAGGAAATCCGTTAATAGTGGATTTTTATGCATAAAATCAAGTTAATTAAAGAAATATTTTTTTCTTCTAATAACTTACATCATAGCATAAATTAAATAATATACCCAATTGGAAAACTTCATTTCAATTAGGTATGTTAAATCAAAACGAGTCTCTGGCAAAACTTTTGTCAATTGGTTGGAAATAATAAAGGATTAAGAAACTTCCGTATTTTGCCCTCGAATTAAACCACCAATCAATGAGAGAGAAAAGCGTCTAGGAGATACATCATGCAGAAGCAGGTTTTCAAACAAGTTTCTTTTTTTCAGCTAGCGAGTTTAAAAGCTTTGAAAGGTAAAAGCATTATGTTTCTGAATTAAAAAGACTGGGAAAAGTTTTTGAAAATCCAGTCCGGAATTATTTAAATTATGCTACACGCTTATTATAAATCTATTGCCCTTAGTAAAATGATGATTTTTTAACCCTTTCCCTTTTATAGACGATTTCAACGATTTATTTTTACTTTTGTATGTTTCAAAAAATAAATCGGTTATGAAGGAAAACTTTATTTGGCCAGATGTCTTTAAATTAAATGCCAGACGCTATATTTATTTATAGGGTTAATTAAAATAAACCAAAAATTTTACTTGGTCATAAAATTTTAAATAGGCTGTTTGGGTATTGAATACGGGAAACTGGATAATATGTTGGCACCGGCTTAATATAAGTAAAAAAAATGTACAAATACTATGTTGTTTCCTAATTTTTTATGATATTTGTAAATTCTTCTGTTATAACAGAAACGCAATCAGGTGAATCCAAGCTTGTCAGCCGTGCATCGTGGTCATCGGCAATGGTGGAAATTTGGCCGCCATGGTTAATTGAAACGCCCAGTGGCCATTCATAAAGGCAATTTTATGTGTGTTTCGGTTTGGAAAGTCTGACTTCAAGCGTCAAATTGTTAATTTATTCTTACGACCACTTTATTGGAATAAAATAGTAGTAAATATATTGTACCCTTTGGTGTTATCGTTAATTTAGATTTTGAAGGTTTAAGTTTAAGAAAAAAAAATACAAAAAAATGACCGACTTAAAACTGTATTTAACCATTTTTGTAATATGAGCGGGTACCAATGTGCCCTTAAAGGAAACTATTATTAATAGATTTAAATTTAATATCTCCAAAGATATTTTAATTTAATCAAAACATCATGTATGACAGTTTAATACAAGTAGAGGAAGATTTTTTAAATGCATTAACTTTTTATATAAATATATATTCTATTACAACTATTATTTAAAATATATACCAATTTTTTATTAAAATGCTTATTATGGTTATTTCTAAAATAGATAAACTGCCGGAGTTTGTTTAAGACCATTTTGTTTTCCTGTCCATTTAAAAATTATGTATATCTTTTGTTTCCTTGTTAACTGCCTGTGGCCTTTTGGTTCATTTTAAATTATTTTTAATTTGTAATTTATAAGGTAATTTGCTGCCTTTGTAGCCCAGTGGTATGGGCGTGGCTTTAGAAACTGGAGGTCGGGTTCGAATTAGCGGGTCTCAACAAATTCTGATTGGTTGTTTCCCGTTGGTTAGGGCAATTTAAATTACCCAATGATAAGTAAGATGATCCATGGTCGGATGGGCATGTATTAAGTCCCACCCACCAACCGCATTGACCAGCGTGGTGATGCGTTCTAATAATCCCTGGGTTTGGGGTGGGTAATTAGAGGAAGCCTTATGTCCAGCCGTGGACTATCACAGGCTGATAATGATGATATTTTTTTTAAAAGTTTGGTCAAATATTTTGTGGAAAATTTTCAGTATAATTTTTAATAACTTTTTAAAAATAATTGGTAAGGACAAATAGGTGTTCTAAACGTAAAATAAATTGACAAAGCACAAAATGTTGTTAAAATAAAGGTACGTTAAAAAGTAATTATTATTCATGCGCTTGGGAGTTGCCTTTTTTTTTATCATTTATACCATTTTTATATCATGTTTGTCAAATTTATCCTCAATTTACAAAAGAAAAAGGAAGATATTCTTCTTTCCTGTATCTCGGAAGTTTGGTTCTCTCCACGAAATGAATAATGAAAATTCCAGACTAATCGTAATAATTATAAAATGTTTTGGAAACGTATAAATGATATTCCTGTTTTAATACCAAAATAAGTTTAAATCCATGCCCTGTGGCTGGAGGGTATTTCCCATGCTTTTTAAGCCAAAAGTCGGGTTCGAAACCCGAGGAAAACAACTTTGGTTATCGTGGTTTTCCGGGCAAGACAACAAAATAAACATGTAAAAAGTCGGTTCCACCCATTAACCCGCATTAGACCAGCGTTGGGGGATAAGGCAAAAACACCCTAACGGAGAAGGCATGCATTAGGGGCGGTTTATGTCCAGCAGTGGACCAACACAGGCTGACAATGATGAAGTTTTTAGATATTTTTTGGGGAAAAGTTGCTTTTTAAACTTGATTAAATGTAACAAATTAAATTTTATTCAAGTTTACTTATTGCTGTTAATATTTTGCTTTAATTTTTGTGCTTGAGAGCTCTGGCCTAGGCGGGAGAGTTGAAAGACTTAAAAACTGATATTAAAAAACTTTTGCCCAATACGTTAATTCTTATTTAATGACATTTAATTTGTAAACTTTTGAACCTTTTTTGCTATATGGCAAGGCTTTTGGTACCATTTGGAACCTTACCTTTGTTACTTCACCATATTTTATCTCCACAGCCTTATTGTTCGAAATATATTTTTGTCTTTTCATTATCCGGAATTTTGGCCCGTTTCTTAGACTTTTAAAAAAAAATTGGACCCTTATTATTATAAATAAATTTTTCGTATCCGCTGAGCTTGATGAATTAAAAAGGTAAAAAATGTAAATTGATAGACAAATCCCATAAAACCAGACCAACATTTAGACGCCGTTTAACAATGCTTTTTCTAAACAAAATATGTAAGATTTTCTTTTTTTTTGTTTGCATGTTTTAAACCCACATTTTAAACGATGAAACACATTTAAAAATATAACTTTCAGCCTTATAAAACATTCGATTTCCTTTTGGGCGAAGATCACGATCAAACAAAAGGTAAAAGTTGAAATGCATCCAAAACCTTAATTAAAACATCCGCCATTGCCTTTGATACCCTGAGGTTTCCGGAAAAAGTCAATGAGTTTACCAAAGCAGGTGAGGCCCCAAAGGAAATGATGGCCCTTGAAGCCGCAGGCAAAAACCGGAAAATATCTCTTTATTCGGTATTTTAAAAAGTTCACTTTTCATTAATGCATATTTTTTTTTTATCTTTTTTCCCTTGATACATGGATTAGGGGGACCCATATATTTGTACTGTTGCAATATGTTTCTAATTTTCAGGTGCAGGAAACGTTTATTTATTTTACATGGTATGTTTTCAACTTTCTTTGCATCCTTTTGTTCATTATATTTTTGTTT
Source organism: Lamproptera curius (assembly GCA_029286875.1). Classification (NCBI taxonomy): domain Eukaryota; kingdom Metazoa; phylum Arthropoda; class Insecta; order Lepidoptera; family Papilionidae; genus Lamproptera; species Lamproptera curius. Next base: position 84,839 of record JAGSMT010001431.1, read on the forward strand.
GTTATGGATTTGAATTCCATAATATTTACATTTTTAAGCCAATTACAATAATTCATTACTTTTGTGCAATTTTTGTTCCTTCTGAATAATTCGGTATATATACACAAAATTTATTTAGCATTATTATTAGTGTTTTTGTCAATTTTACACTTCTGTTTTTACTTGAATTTAAAAACTACAATTATTTTCTTTATTTAGGTTTTTATGTATTTGAATCAATGGTTGGCCAGGAAGTTTGTGGAAGTTCAGATTTAGGATCCGCTTTATAAAATAATTATCTTAATACGTTTTTGCTTTATTTTATTCAATTAATTAATTAAATTACCACATTATTTGCGAATCAGTTTATATATTACATTATATTTCCGCGTTCCCAATAGTTTCAAGTTTACCCGGAACCCCAACTGCATCAACGAAGACCCCATCATACCAGGTATTTATCCTTCCTAATTATCGCACTTTCCAATCCGGCTTAAACCACGTTGTCCGGAGCCGGATTAATTTATGGTCCCGAACCGCATCCTAGCTTCTGGTCCCAAATAGATCTACTCATACCTGCTGTCACCGAGCCAGTTGGTCCAATAAATTGGCCAACGAAACTTGGAGGACCACGCCTGCGCAACCAATATGCATAACTTTATCTAATTTTACAGATTATTTATTTTTTCACTATTTATCTATGACTAATTGTGCAACATTGCTTTGGTTACGATATTATGGCCGGACTTCAGCCATTATATTGGTTGGTTATTTAAGATTTTTGTTCATTAATATACATTAATGCAAATTACATTTAAAACAATTTTTGGAACACTTTACTGTTGGTAGGTCCTTTTTAAGGGGATCGTCAGGGTTGGTACCACCGCGGTGGGTTTCCTTTTGTGCTGCAAAAAGGTGTTTCACACTATTATTCCGGGTTTAAGGGCAACGTTGGCAACCAAGTTACTGGGTAAACGGGACCAACATCCTGGTCTTCACGGTAGGCAGGCGTTATGATACCAGTATTGGCCGATGTCGGGGCGTAGGTGACCACTTCCCATCAGGTGGTCGTAATTACTATAGAAACGGCTTAATTTGGGTTTATATGTCATTGCGTAAAATGAATACAAAGGTTTTTTTATGAAAATACAGTTTGATTATATTTTTAATTAATTTGTAGCTTTTTTTTTTTGAGTCGAATTATCGTTTAGCGTTATACAAATTGAAATCACTAACACAGTTAATATTATTTCAATTGTTTATAATATAAACGGCCCTTCCGTTTAAAGGGGTTGTGAGAAAAACAGTTGTTTTAAAGAAGAATTGGGCAACTTTTACGTTTTCGTTAAAATGACAATCAAATATTTTCATTAATAAATTGAATAAAAAATTACAAGGTCCCAGGCCTGGGAAAAGTTTGGTCCACCGCCAACCCGTATTGAACAAAGGGTGGGATACGTCTAAAAACCCGCTAGAAGGGTTTTGGGAAGGCCCTATGTCCAGGCAGACCAACAAGGCTGATTAAGGTGATGATGAATTACTATGATTATCCCGTTAACGACAAATTGCAACCATGAAATAAAATGTAATGAACTACCATAATTAAGGCTTTAAAAAAATAAGACCCCATGCGTAAAAAAGTTTTTAGTTATTTTTATATATGGATTAAGTTTGCATTTATTATTTGACCAAAGCCAATTAATTTTTACCCCAGAAATCATTATTCGTTATCATAGAAACCTCAAATGACTGCTGGACGGGGCCCTTGTTGACCAATTGTAATACATTAACTGCGATTCTGTCTTTACTTCCCCACCGTGGCAATCTGCCTTCAAGTGGACGGGGTAGAGTCGTCAAATTCCTATTTAAATAAAATTTAGAATTAATATAGGAAAAAAAATTAAAGGAAAATTATAATTTATTTGTTATTTATATTATTAGTTGCTTTTCCGTTAAATAAGGGAATAAACAGCTTTCATAAGAGTCAAGGATAATTTTTATCTATTTTAAAGGAAGTACGGGCCAACACTTTTCTCTTTCACCTAGCCATTTTTCCATGTTTTATGGGGTTTGTTTAAACCAATAACAATTTTACGCAAGGGACCGGCATCTGACCCCAAGCCCAAAATGGTAAACTGTATTCTGGATGTTCCAAATTTGAAGGCCACTGACTTCTTCCTATAACGATTTCTAAAAGACGACGGAGATCACTTTGGAGTCCAATTGGGTTGCCCAAAGAAGCATGAATCATCTTACTTTCTAGACAACTTGGTGATTGGTCCATATTTACCCCACCAACCGGAAAACACCGGATTACAATAATATTCATAATTATTAAATAATTCAATAATGTTAAAATTTCTCCCCGGGTTTGGAACCCACGACCCTTTTTTATATGGCAAAGGCCACTAGGCCAAGTTTAATATTAATTTATGAAAAAACTAGAGTCCGACTGAAACTGTTTTCCGGCCGAAACCGAAACCGAAACCGAAAAGTTCGGGTTGGTTTGCCTCCCGGGAACCGAAACCGAAACCGGAAAACTCACGGATTAAATAAAACATTCAAAATACTAAAATATGGAGCTTTTATGCCTATTTTTTTTGTTTTATTTTGGTCATGGAAGGAGAAGTATATTAAACGGTGGTAATCGTTTATTTGGTTACTAATAATATTTTTATGTAATAAAATATTAAAAATATATTTTTTTAAATAAATTTTATAGAAATGAGTTATTAATAAAGAAATTAATAATTGTGACGGTTGAATTAAAGACTTAGAATTGGTATTTTTTGAAATCTTACTAATTAATACTTTTGGTTTGTATTTGTAGTCTCAGGGGACCAAAAAAAAAAATGAGATAGAAATGTAATGACTATGATAGCTTAATTATTTTTTTCTACATAATTCCGGAGTCCACCCACACTAAGTCCAACGTTCCAAGTTTTCCCAATGCTTCAAATTCCTTTTAAAAATGGATTGTCTTTGGTTCCCAAAAGGTTTCACCACGGCATCATTTACTTGTTATATATAGTTTTAACACATGTTTCCTCATAAATTGTATCAATTTGGAGAGAAGATAAAAAATTGTAAGGCAACCAGATCTGGTAAAGAGGGGGATGTCAACCACCATTGCCAGCATGCTGAAAACGGTGGCCATCGCAAGCCAACCCTTGCCGGTGGTTGTCAAGATAAAACAGCTCGCCCGTTTAAAGTTTCCCTTTATCATTGACGGCATTTCTTAACCTTCGGTAATTAAAGCCTTTAAATCTGTAATGATGGTTCCATGCCCCGGTTCCTCAAAACAACAATATCAATTTCTGAGTTCCCAAAAATATTGAGGTTAATACCCCGGCCAGGCTAATTTTCCACGGTTACGGCATGAAGACCCCTTCGGATAAACCTGTGTTTCGTCCATTGCCACAAAACTGATTTAAAGTTTTATGTTAGTGAATTTTCTTAAAACTTGTCCAAAGACATCTTCGAAGTCCATTTTGTTTTGGATTCTTTTGGGCAACCCATTCTAGAGACCTTTTCATATTCAAAAATTTGTGTCAATATTGGTTGAGTAAACCCATATGAAATGCTCGTTTTTGGATTAGAATCGATGGTAATTTTTTTAATATATATCAATAAATTTGCGGTTAACTTTTTTATAACAGTGGGTTTTAATGACAAGGTCGCACTTGGGTTTTTCTTTTTGAGAAAAATTTCGCCCAAATTAGAAAACAAGGACTTCAAAAAAGTAAAGAGACCGAAGAATTTTTTTATTAACACAACAAATATCTTGAGCCACACCCTTTCCAAGTATTATTTGTATTTATTTTGGTTTGAGTACATAAATAATATACCCTTGGAGTTTTACTACTATTTGTTCCCTCCTCGACTTTTAGAAGAAATCATCAATTTTTTGTCAAACTTGGAATGTTTGCCGAACCAAAATCGACTGATCTGGAGCTCGATTAAAGCAAATGATTTAACTTTAACTTTCGCTACTATTTTGAAATTGAAAAATTTCTGAAAAAGTTTGGTTTCGGCAAAAGTTTCCCAAAAACCCGGAAACCGAAACCGGGCCGAAACTTGATTTTTGGCCGAAACTCCCTTGAAAACCGGAAACCGAAACCGAAAGTTCGGTCGGACACTAGAAAAACGAAAACGTCCTACTTCTTTCAAAAAGATTACAAAGTAGGTATGTTTAAAGTTAAACAAAAAATATTTTATAAATGGTTTTAGTTTGCCTTCAAAAGACTTCATGGCTTAAACAAAAGTTTGGAAATTAAACAGAACACCAGCGGCCGATTCCCCAGGAGCACTGGGTTTTGGAACAATGAGTTAATTATTTTAAAACGAAAAACCTCGAAGGGCTGAAACTGAAGAAAAACTGAAATATTTAATTAACGTTGGGAAATTAATGTCACTAACACTTTATAAAGTTAAGATTTTTCATGTTGTCATAATTGACACGGTTTATATTCAGATTTACCATATTTTTGTGTACAAGTTTCTGACAAAGCAATCATATGTTTTTGCGCAATTTGAAATGTATAGAACATCTGAGTTCTGACCCTTTTTTGGACTTTTGATTTTCCCAAAATGGAAAATAAATGTATAGGTACATACCTTATCATGATCTTTTTGCATTCTGTACACGATTTAATCCATCTCACAAACTTTTTGATGTACGTTACACGTAATCAAACATTTACTTAGAAGATTCTGGGTATGTTCAATTTCATGCAAAAAATAAAAATTAGAGGTTCCCTTGGAACAAATTGGCCTTGCGATTTCGACCGTATTAATTGGGAATCAGGATTTACCTGATGTAATCTTTCAAATTTTTAAAATGTTAACTCAAAACACTTATTGCAGGATTATTCTTAAACACAGATAAATGCTTTATTGTAGGCCAATTAAAGGAGTAAATCATGTAGAACATAGTTTAAGACAAAAATTAGTAAAGGGCACATGTTTTCAAAACGAATTGCCTTTAAACAAAGCATTTCCTTATTATTCATGTCCTTTAAAAAGCTTTAATTAACTACAAGGCTTCAAGAAACAATTTAATAAAGGACGGAGATTTGAAGCAAGAAATATGATAATTGATGTCAAATCAACTAATTTGTCAATTCTTTTTATGGCGAAAGTTTATTTTCCTTTTGTTAAATATAAATTTATTATTTAATTTAAGATTTATTTTATATTAGTAGATTTATTTAAACAACCAAATTACAATTAATATTCAAAGGATCAATATAAATTTATTTAATATAATTTGACTAATTATAAAAAGAGGACGAATAGTTTTGGTTATGTTGAAACTAGAAAGTATAGTAAGAAAGACGGCACAAAACGCAAGTAAATTATTTAAATTGCCAGAATTTTAGTTGAAATAAAAACGGCACATATCGCATATTTGCGCCAATTTATTAAACAATTTAAACATTTCAGTGAAGCAAAATATGAAATTGGATTTTGGGAAGAATGTTTTAAAGTTGACTTTATTGCTTGGGCGCTGTTGTGAGTTGACCTAGATTATTTAATTCTTGAAAATCACTTAAATGCCCGTATGATATATATAATACTTTCCAATTAATTTCAATTAAAACGTCATATTTTTTTAAATTTAACATTTATTTTTTAGAGAATACTTAGCACAGTAAGCACTGTATCCAATATGTAAGCATAAGGAGTATAATAAAAAATGTATATATTTCCTAAACCATTTTTCAAAAGTTTATTTTGAAAAAAAATATTTATATGAAATAACATTTACAGCTTATATTTTACCCAGCAACGCCTGAAACGTCGAACATGTAAATTAAGGAATAATTTAATAATTTTTATTTTAGTCTTAAGTCTCAAACAGAAAATCACCTTTTGAAAAAGAATAACGTTTTGCAAACTTTAGCACTTCCTATGCAAAGTTCCACGAGTTCTAAAGTAGGGAACGTAAGTTGGTTCAACCAGGAGAGGTGTGCAAATTTTAATAGGGAAGATGTAAGGAAAACTTTTAAAATTGTTTCTTGACCACCGTCGATTTCTTTTAAAATACATAAACTCGTTCTTAAAAGTAATTTAAACAAAAGGACATAGTGGATACATAATATGTTATATTACACCCTTAAAAGCATAATTTTAAGTACTAGAAACGGCTTTTTTCTTATTAAACTATTTTCTGTTTATTAAGTCTTCGCCCTTTATATATTGTGACTTGATTTATTACCTACGACAATATTTTTTCCTCAACAAGATCTCTTGGCTTTGGGAAAGGTTAAAAAATTAAAAAGGTTGTGTTCGGGAACTACATTCAGAGTGATAAAATTGTAGTAACTGCCAATATACATCTACAATAAACAGTCTTTTGTTCGTTGCTGGCAGAGAAAATTTCATCATACTACTACGTGTTTCATTATGAAAACATGAAAATATTTATTGACCCTTTTATCGTATTTTACATAACCTATTAAAAACCCAACATAGGATTTTATTAAAACCTAATAGAGAAGACTACATTATGTTTGGATATTAGATTGATGATGATGAAGTTTATGATGACGTTGATGATGAACCGATTTCATTAATATTAACTTTAAAAACTTTGAATTAAAATTACTACCTTTTTATAATATATAAGCCATGTATGTATACGTTCTTGTAGAGTACAAACAATTTGCCTATTAAAGAAAACAAGGTTTAATCAAGGCAAGGGGGAACGTAAAAATTAAAAAGAAATCTTTAACGTTTTATTGTTTTTATTTGAACCTTACCCTTTATAAAGAAATAAGAAATATTTAACTTCATAGGTGCCAACAATTTACAAAGTTAAATATTTCTAAAGGTTTATTTGGTATACGTATGCATTTTAAAAACAAATATTCAACTTTTTAAGAAGAGGGGAAATTTTTCCCAGAATTTTCATGCTGTTGTCGTTCAAAATTATGTTAAGAAATCAAATTATAAGAGGAATCAGAACATTAATATTGTCCAAGATTTTTATAGGATATAAATAATAATTTATTTATAAAAAGACTAATTTTTTATAAATTCATCGTTTTATTTCCGGATGCACAGAAAAATAGTAATATTATCATTAAACATAAAAAATACCCGAGAGACCCTTATCGACTTCATGACATTGGAAAGAACTCGAACAGTCAGGGATGCAGCGAAATGACAGGACGAATGGAAGTGGAAAGTTTAACGGCCATCGTTGCACTTGGAACAATTACCCATTAAAGATTCAGTTTCGTGGTTGCTTTGGTTTTAATGATTAATTTTATTTGTGAACTTAAGCCCTTTTCAATGATAAAAAAGCTAAAAACAAGAGGAAAAAACTGTATACCAGTAAGGATAAAGAGAAAACATAATGTTGATTTGACGGAGAATTAGGGCGATGCCAAAGGGTAAGGTTTTTGATTTTACGTTTCCAAGATATAAAAAAAATCTAACGAAATGGTAATTATTTAATCAATTCATTTTATTGCTTATCAAACCAATTTATTAAGGTTCCATTGAAAGTTATGACATTATATTTCTTGGACCCTTTGAAACAATAGCTTAACTTAAATTTGAAAAGTATAAGATTACTAAATTTTCTTTATTGTTTACCATAAAAAATAAAAGTTGTTTAGGGTATTCATTTTTTCAATAAATGTAGCAAAATGTTTTAAAAAAAACAACCTCCCAATTTTCCCCTTAAAGTTAATTAGGGCCTTTTAGCTTAATTAAAAAAAACGCCAGCAAATTTTTGAGAAACAAGGTAAGTTTAGGGATGATAAACTTTATTTCCTTTCAGAGATTTACATAAAAAGGCGGGAATTAATTTTAAAGGCTCTTTTGTTATTTTCTTAATTGGATAAAAAGAAATGGAAATAAAAACTTAATCTGAAGGTAGAATAAATTATTAAAAGGGAAACGCAGTGAAATGATTAAAGGGTTAAAAAAAAAAATTTTTGTTTCAACCCTTGTAAAATTAAAGGTTTCTTTTATTTATCAACCATAAGAAATGGAATAATTTAATTAAATTTCGTCTGAATTAACTTTTCTTAAAATATTCGGATGAACAGTAAAGTTAATGGTTTTAGATGGCCACAAACTTTCATATTTATATTAACTGGCGTATTCTTAGATTTCAGCGAGTCAGATAGAAATATGAATTATCAAATAAAGTTATTGGCCCGTATAGTCCTATGGCTACTATTTCCTAATATTTATTTGCCAAACTTGTATCACTTATATAAGCAATAAATGTTTGAACCTAATGTTTTTCATGAAAATTTAAGTGCGACACTTTCGGGCAGAGGATTCCTATCGTTTAAGCCGAAATTGCATCAATTTTGAATCTGAACGGTATATTTATGCAATGAATTTTCTCAGGGTTTGATATAAAATTGATTTATTATTACAATATATATAAATAGGGAAAAATAGGTCAATAAACCATCAAAAGTTTGCAAAATTCTTATACTTTGGGAAACGATAAAACTGAGCTTCATAAATCGTATAGAACACGGAGCTTTAAAAGTGAATAAGTGTTAGTTTGTTTAAATATTACTTTTATACCCTTATCTCTCTCTCTTTATCTTTTAACGGTACTTAAAAAAATTGTACTACAAGGTTCTTGTTTCAAGTAAGAAATAGTAACAAAAAGAAAATCCAATTTTTTGTCCAATTATTTTCACCAGTGGTAGGTCCCCTTTTACAGGAGACCGCCTGGGTGGGTACCACTGCTTGCCTATTTTCGCCGCGAAGAGGAACCGGAAAACACCTTGTTCCGGTTTGAAGGGCACCGTGAAAAATTTAGGGAAACAATTAAACCCTATTCTCACGGTGGAACAAGTTAGGTTCCAGGATTGTTATGGGCTTTTACCAATTTTTAAAAATTTTTAAAAATTTTTCCCCTTTTTTAAAAAGGGCAATTTTGGGGGGTTTTTTCCCCCAAAATTTTTTTTTAAAAAAGGAAAAAAATTTTTTTTTTTTAAAAAAAAAATTTAAAAAAAAAAAAAAATTTTTTTTTTAAAAAAAAAAGGGAAAATTTAAAAAAAATTTTTTAAAAAAATTTTAAAAATTTTTTTTAAAAATTTTAAATTTAAAAAAAATTTTTTTTTTTTTTTAAAAAAATTTTTTAAAAAGGGAAATTTTTAAAACTTTAAAAAAATTTTGGGGGGGGAAAAAAAAACCCACCCCAAAAAGGGCCTTTTTTTTAAATTTAAAAAAAACCCCCGGCCCTTTTTTTAAATTTAAAAAAAATTTTTTTTTTTTTTTTTAAAAAAAAAAAAAAAAAAAAAAAAAAAAAATTTTCCAAAAAAAAAATTTATTGGAAAAAAAAAAATTTATTTTTTTTTTTAAAAAAAAAAAAATTTTTTAAAAAGGAAAAAGAAAAAAAAATTTTTTTTTAAAAAATTTTTTTAAAGTTTTAAAAAATTTTAAAAAAAAAATGGTTTTTTTTAAAGGGAAAACCTTTTTAAAAATTTAATTTTTTTTTAAAAAAAAAAAAAATTTTTAAATGGAATTTCCTTTTAAAAAAATTTTTTAAAAAAAAAGGAAAGGGTTTAAAGGGTTTTTTTTTTTTTTTTTTTTTTTTTTTTTTTTTTTTTTTTAAATTTTTTTTTTAAAGGGGTTTTTAAAAAGGGAAAAAAGGGGTTGGGGTTTTTTTTTAAAATTTTTCCCCCAAAAAATTTTTAAAGGGGGGCCCCAAAAACCCGGTTTTGGGGGGGGGTTGTTTTTTTTAAAAAAAAGGGAAAGGGAAAGGGGAAAAAAAAAAAATTTTTTTTGGTTTTTAATTTTCCCAAAACCCAAACCTTTTTTAACCCGGGGGGAAAAAAAAAAAAAAGGAATTTGGGGAAAAATTTTAAAAGGGGGGGGTTTTTTCTTAAGTTTGTCCCAAAAAAAAAAAAAAAAAAAAAAAAAAAAGGAAATTTTTAAAAATTTCCCTTTAAAATTTTTTTAAAAAAATTAAAATTTAAAAAAAATTTTTTTAAAAAATTTTTTAAAAAAAAAAAAAAGGGGTTTTTAAAAAAAGGGGGGGAAAAAAAAAAAAATTTCAAAATTTTTTTTGGGAAAAAACCCCTTTTTTTTTAATTTTTAAAAAAAATTAAAAAAAAAAATTTTAAATTTTCCCCAAAAAAAAGGAAAAATTTTTTTTTTTTTTTTTTTTAAAAAAAAAAAAAAAATTTTAAAAAATTTTTTTTTTGGTTTAAAAAAACCCCTTAAATTTTTTAAAATTAAAAAATTTTTTTTTAAAAAAAAAATTTTTTAAAAAATTTTTAAAGAAAAAATTTTTCCCCTTTTTTTAAAAAGGAAAAAACCCCCATGGATTTAATTAAAATTTTTTTTTTTTTAAAAAAAAAACCCCCTTTTTAAAAAAAAAAAAAAAAAAAAAACCAAAAAAATTTTTTTTTTTTCCCCCAAAAATTTTTTAAAAAATTTTTAAAAATTAATTTTTTAAAAATTTTTTTAAATTTTTCCCAAAGGGCCCTTTGGGGGAAATTCCCCAAAAAACCAAAAGGGGGGGTTTTTTTTTTTAAATGGAAAAAGGGGCCAAAAACCCCGGCCTTTGGCCCCCAAAAAAGGGAGGGGTCCCCCCGGGGGGGGGGGCCCCCCAAAAAAACCCTTTCCCCCAAATTTTTTTTTTTGGGGGGGGGGCCTTTTTTAAAAAAGTAAAAAGTTTTTTTTTTTAAAAAAATTTAAAAAACCTTTTTTTTTAAAAGGTTTTAAAAAAAGGGGGGGGTTTTTTTTTTTTTTAAACCCAATTTAAAGGGAAGGTTGGAAAAATTTTTTTAAAAAAGGGGCCCCCCTTAAAATTTTTTTTTTTAAAAAACCAAAAACCCCCAAAAAATTTTTTTTTTTTTGGGGAAAAGGGGGAAAATTTAAAAAAAATTTTTTCCCCCAAAAAAACCAAAATTTTTTTAAAAATTTTTAAATTTTAAAAAATTTTCCCCTTTTTTTTTTTTTTTAAAAAAATTGGTTTCCAACCTTTAAAAAAAAAAAATTTTAAAAAAAAGGTTTTAAAAAAAAATTGGGTTTTTGTAAAATTTTTTAAAAAAAATTTTTTTTTTAAAAATTTTTTTTTGGGCTCCTAAAGCAAGCAAAGCTTGCACTATGGAAACGAGTTAACTACTAAACATCCAGACACGAGAAAAACACTATATTCAAAACACAATGTTCTTCCCGTGGCCAACGCGGGTCCTGGTCGTCGATCATCATTACTGTATTGTAATCGAATTTGCTTTATTTATGGTATTTACATACAGTAGTACTATATATTTTTTTATTTTCTATAATTTTGCTTATTCCCGATGCGTTTTCCCCTGTTCCTATTAGGTCTTCAGTCGTCGCACGTACTCGCGAGGGATGGTTAAGGAGCATCCCTTGAGAATCGCTTTGAGACGTGAGGACCATCGCGTGTCGCGGGACTAATATGATTATCATTTGCGTTCTTGGACATGAAATAGAACGGTTTTGAAAACCGTTGAAGTAAACTAACTATAAAATGCTGTGAACTATACTTAAACACCACGTAACTGCATAACGCTAACAACTTATATATAAGAATAAACACATCAATAAAAAGACAACACTTGAGGCTTCACCCTAATTCACGTTAGGTTAGCAAATTAACATAAATAATAAATTTGTTAACTTTAGGATATTAAATTGAGTTTCCATACCATTTAGATGATAAACAACTTTAATTTATTATTACATTGTCGCTTTAAGAATCCCATTGCTATTAACTGCCTCCTATTACATCTTTCATTAAAACCGTACTGTATACTTTGCTCCTTTGAAATTATTTTCACACTATGCAAGGCCCCAAATCGTATATTATTTAACTAGGTAATATCATAGAACATTCTTTAACCATAAATTTAGATACTGTAATGGTTTAAATTTTAGACTTTTCAAAATATTTCAAAAACAAAATGTACGGCATTTTTTTATAACTTAGATGAAGTGAATTTAAGTGAATTTCACCTAGCATGATTAGTAGCTAGTTAAAGAAATACGTATTTAACCAAGCAGATATACATTACCTCTTACTTAGGACTATTAAAACCTTTGTGAATGAAATTTAATAAAATTTTACATTTATAAAATTATCACTATCTGAAATTATTTGTATTCACATATTTCTTAGTATAAATCCGCTTGAGACCCTATTTAAATTATTGTCGATTAGATTGGATATTAAAGACCAATTAGACTACTAATCGGGTCTTTTGATATAAGCTCTAATGTAATTATATAATGTGTTATCTAAAAATTTTTATTCAGAGTAATAGGTTAATTTGATTTTTAAAAGTTGATTAATCGGATTCTGTTTCATAATTAAATGTCGCTTTTATAAATTATTTGAGTCGATTAAAACAAAATTATTGAATCTCTATTGTCTATGATCAAAGATTGTAAAATTTGATAACTTCCTCATATGCTAAACTATTTATGGCCTTTTATGTGAAGTTGGAGAGATTTATAGCCAATGGTTTTGATTAATTAATGAATAAGCTTTAATTAAAATTATATAGAATTTAAAATAGTTGTTAAAGGAAACGTTTGTGTGTAAATGGATATTATTGCTTGTAATAGAATCTTTTTATTGATAGATAAATACATCCTGAAAAGTAATGAAACTGTTTCGTCCAGTAAGTCTATTTTACAATAGATAGTAAACATATAGTCAAGGTTTCTAAGTGTAAAAGTTTTGTAAAATTTATTAAAGAAATAGGAAAAGAAAAAGTCCGCTGAGTTTCTTACGCCGGTTCTTTTCTCCAGGTCAGAGGCTTCCATTTCGAACCGGTGGTAGATTATTTGACAATCAATAAAGTGTAATGCTTCCATATTGAATAAAGATATTTGACTTTGACTTTGACTTTGATTGTAAGAAGAAAATAAGAAAAAAAATATTTGTCTGATATCTCCTACTTTTGTTCTTTTGAATGTTCCGAAATGTTTATCTATAGAATAAAATTTGTAACTACTGTATAATAACTTGGAAAATTTTGTACTTACATCGCATTTGACTTTAAACATAGGTCTCAACAAAACGTGTATCAAAACACATCTGCATATCAGTTTGATTTCATAGTACCAACAGTACTATCACCAAACTATTTTAAACAGGCTGAGTATAAGTAAGTACTTAAACACAACACTCTTATAGCTCGTTCAGGAAATAGACGTCTCCTTAAAAATTATGAGTGAATTTTTGTAAATTGTGTTAAACAACTACTTGTACTTTTAAATTTACTTCTAAAAAGGAACGGAAAAGCTTTCACCATATGTCTATAATTATAGAAATAGTAAATGTTAAAAAATTGTACTAGTTTATCAAGACGTCATTAGTTAAGTAAATAATTGTATTTGATGCATTTGTTAAGAAACTTATTAAGTAATAATTATAATTATAAAATATAGACAGTCAATTAAAATGCAACGCTAACTTTTGTTTTAATTAAACTGATAACGAGTACGATATCGATCATTATCGTATTAAAAGAAAAAGTATAAATCTATAAAGAAAATTACACGTTAGTTTTTTTTTCGGGTTCCAAATAAAAAATTAAAATGAAATTCAATAAAACCATTACATGATGAGATAAGATGGTATTAATTTAGATTTTTAAACATTTGGTGTTAGTGATTCTTCAATGTTCAATCAAATGGTTAAAAATTATACACAGATTGGCCTTATAATTTTTTTTAAATCGAAATGCTTTGTAGCATCGGTAGTATGCCTTGAATTTGAAACAAAGCCCTCGATTATATAAACGTATTCAAACAATAAATTGAAATTATCTCAAAATAGCCTCGTTATACGACCGTTAGTGGTTGTTTGTCTCGTTAGAATGGTTAAACGGAAGCTGGCGCAGGACGCTTTAGTGACGTAAATCAGTAAAAGTTATTTGTTTTGAAGATCATTTTTGCCACAGAATTTTAGAGGTCATTCGATGATTTTTTTAATTAAATTATTCATTATAGTTATCAGTTAAGTCTGTATATATCTATAAATTTAAAACAAATTTTTAATACGTTTTTTTGGTCCTGAACCTTGCCTTCTGCCTAAATGTAATTTATTTGATTAACTATAATTGATTTTTCTCGTTTACCAATTGGTTACTATACTTAAAAATTTAAAACTTTAGTAATCGCAACTATTAAAATTTATGTTATTCTTTTCGCTTTGACTGCCTCCGTAGCCTAGTGGTATGGCGTGTGCTTTAGAATCCGGAGGTCGTGGGTCTGAATCCTGCGGGCCTCGACAAATTTTCATTGTTGTTTCCTAGTTGGTTAGGCAATTTGGGCTGATCACCCAATTGTCTGAAAAGAAGATGATCCATGCGTCGGATGGGCATGTAAAAGTCGGTCCACCCACCAACCCGCATTAGACCAAGTGGTGGGATACGGTCCAAAAGAACCCCAATGGATAGGGGTGTATTAGGGAGGCTATGTCCAGCAGTGGACTGTCAAAGGCTGATGATCATATTCTTTTCGAAGTCTCAGTAAAGAAAATATAATTTAAGCAAAAGAAAAATTATATTAGTGATTTTGTAGTTATTCTGAGGACGTATGATCTTGTATTTTTATCATGACAACAGTTTATTACATCACCCTGTACAAAATTTCGAGATCCAGTTCGATTTTGAGGATTAAAACAACTGTCACAAAACGTAGGAATGTTATGTATTAACGTAGAAAATATTTCCTTTAATTAAGAAACACACCATATCACCGCTGTCCACATCGAGACATATATTTCTAGCAAAAATAAATAAAATACCTTTTACTATGAATTAAATCTTAAAGATGCTAGAGGCAGCGAAACTTTCCTAGGTTTTAAAGTGCTCTTGGAGTTGACATCTAAGAGGGCATGTCTGTAAGAGTTCTCGACAAGTATTAGAAACGTCTGGTTTGTATTTTACTGTTAAATTTTCTGTTTTCATACTCCTTTTTATTTTTATTTCATGTTTGTACGTGCAAACATGAAATACTTTATGTCAGTACAGAGGTTCAAATTTGTTTACTATTATTTTATTACCTTTCTTAGCATTTAATTACTAATAAGCATTCATTTATGTATTACAATTGTTAACATTTATTAGGCTTAGTAAATAATAATTCGAAAAGGTTATTTATTAAAAAAATAATTATTGTCCGGATTAAATTCGCAACGAACTCGTGTAGTCAAAAACAAAAGCTATCGACCATAGTGCAAAGGACTAGTTTTTGAAGTGGCAGTAGGCAGATTGGAGGCTGCGTTCGGGAAGGAGTGTTGGTAGATCCCTGACCACGGGATGCCAATCTCGTGCAGTCGCCGTTCAGGTGGGAAGCGAGCAGCAGAGGATTTAAATTTTTTTATGATTATACCTAAATATTTTATATAGATGAAATTTTTATTAATGTTTCTAGCGTTATTACCTAATGTTTATGCTTTTATTTTTATATAAAAATATTAAAGGAATACACTGAAATTACAATTGAGTTAGCATAACTTCCAAAACGTTTTATGAGCAGAGATATTTTGCGTTTTATATTTATAATCCTCCGTAGCCTAGTTGTATGGGCGTGTGCTTTGAAACCGGAGGTCGTGGCTCGAATCTGCGGGACGCAACAAATTTTCATTGTTGTTTCTAGTTGGTTAGGGCAATTTGGGGCTGATCACCCAATTGTCTGAAAAGTAAGATGATCCATGCGTCGGATGGCATGTAAAAGTCGGTACACCCACCAACCGCATTGGACCAGCGTGGTGGATAGTGTCCAAACCCCTAATGTATAGGGGTGTATTAGGGAGGCCTATGTCCAGCAGTGGACTAACAAAGGCTGATGATGTGTGATGTGATATTTATAAAATAAAAATTCATCACTCATTAAAGAACGTCAAAAATTAAGCCTTCCGATTTACTGTTAGGAAAAAATAATCATGAGGAGGCAAAATGAAAAAAATACTTTATGGTAATATGTTTTTATATCATACAAAATTAAAGAAATTTTATTTAATATCTTTGAATTAAAAAATACCTTCATGTCATAATATTATACATTAAGTAAATTATTTGTTAGTATTGCCATTTTTTTATTATAAAACTAATCTGATTAAAATCGCAATCGTCTGAACATATTTTGCAGACTTTAATATTCATAAAGTACAAGCTGATAAAGAAGTAATAATTCGAACAAGAAGCAAAAGGACTAATAAAAACAGACTGTTTTCGCCGCGAATTATCATATTTTCTGCTCCAGACTCTACGATCTTTATTCAAATTGAACTTGAAGTTCAGTCAGTTCAGTCTTAGGAGGAGAAATGTTCAGCAATTTTCATTGTTAATAAATTGTATATTTATATCTTTATAAGGCTTAAGATCGCCAAGAAAGGAGGCACATAATTTACTCATTAGGGGTTCACGATTCTCAGCAGCGATGGCATCGATTCAGGAGAGAGAACTAATTCACTTTATTATTAATTATTTATAAGGCTTTATAAGGCTCTCCATTAAGTAATGGATTCAATTGTTAGATATAGGAATTCTGACGTTTAATTAGGCGTAAAAATGAAAAATATTTTAAACTTATCTTATTTACAAACAAAAACGTATCACAGCGGATAAATTGACAACGCTTCCTAAAACCCTTATGAGATTGACTATAAAACGATAAGTAAAATAAAATTATGAAAAACTAATTAAGAAGCAAAAAGATGCTAAAAGCGAATGTCTATCTACGTAGGCTGATATGTTGGACACAAGTTTCATCCAAAGTGACATATCGACCCAAAAATTTCCTGCTGAATAGTATGTAGGTACCTAACTAGTTAAGGTTCACGCGCTTTCACTAAACGGGCGGCAAATACGGTATTATGGACTTACTGAAAAACATCTTAGGTTGTGTATTTGATCGTATGATGAGAACATTTCATCAAAAAATGTTTTATAACTTTTCTAAATCCACATTTTTCATGGGTTACACTCAAGCAATAGTAAAAGTAATAATTTATTATCTTTTAACAGATTTTTTAAGTTTCTATTTGAAAATATGTGGTCAGCGGTAATGCCTTTCACCTACAAAGGCTTTAATATATGTCTGAAAAAGAGATCAAATCCTACCTACATACTAGATACACACATATATTACAAAAAGTTGAAAATAAGAATCTAATAAAAAATATGTGTCAAATACATTAGGAACCCGCTGATAAACTATTAAAGCATTATCCGTAGAAAAAGCAACAATTTATAGTATTTGTGTGTTATGAATATCTAAAAAGTTATAACTAAGTTGAGTTAAGGCTGTAGAAACAAATTATTTAACTTTATATGAAAACGGCCATATTCTTTTGTTAAAAATTAACTGATTTGTTACAAATAAGGCTTTTAAAATCAAACAGAAATAAATTTAATTTGTTATTGAAAATACAAGGACGCCGTGTTGCTTAAAATTGAAAAAGGCAGCATTTCTCAAAGCCTTTGCCGTTTGTTACATAACTGAGAGACGTGACACTCTCAAAGATTCAAAAAAGACGCTCGCTGAAAACAAATCCTTATTTGAATCTTCGAGCTTCCTCGTGAAATTATTTACGTTGAGCTACTTTTTGCCGATACAGAATAATACTTACGTTAATTTTGGACATTTTCATTTCGACTGATCAGGTAAATATTTTTATAGGGATTAGCAAAAAATAAGCACTACCTAGCAGGGAAGAAAAATAATCTTTTATTTTGGGTAAGTCACTAAGTAGTACGAAACAAAGTCGCTATTGCAGTCTGTCCGTCCCTACGTATGCTGAAATCTTAAAAACTTCGCAACAGGTTTTAAAGTGGTTATTTTAATGGTTAGAGTGATTTAAGACAAAGCTTAATTAATTTAATAGATGCATTGTTTTGTAGAGAAACTCTGCTAAGGAAAATGAAAATTAAAAAAAAAAATTTCAAGACTTTGATTTAAAAAATAAATATGTTTCTTCCTCTTTATAAAATCTTGTTTTTACCAACTATTCGACATTTATAAATTGTGAAACATACTTAAATGTTTTATAATTATTTTGTTTAGATTAGATCAATTATATTAAGTAGGAACCGACCAAAGAAAATATTGAAATCCGAGCATTTTAAGTACATATGTATATGTTATGACTTGCTTGAAAGGTAATGCAGATCAAAACGCAGTTTCCAATTCAATTTAATACTAACAGCATAATTGATTAATTTAGAAAGTCTCGTGTATACAGTCTTGTATACTGTAAAATCATTTCTGTAACCCAGAATGGCTTCAGAGTATATAATAACCACATTATCGTTAGCCTCCGAATCTTGAGCAAACTGCCCATTGTACTGCTAGTCGTTGAAACTAGCGCACCAAAATACTAAAAATAATTATGAAATTCTGAATCAAAGCAAAATTTATTACAAAAATAATATATTTGATATTATTTCTTTTTATGAAATTTATTTGTATATTATTCAATGTAAGTATTATAAATAATTATAA